>DWEI01002431.1:0-14385 GCA_018245875.1 Mysoria ambigua | reverse complement strand
TTTGAGAAATTTTTGATTTGTGGCCCTTTTGCATTCAGTGAGCGACATAGCTTGATCAGCAATATGCACTATAGCAACGTTGTGGAGGGTACCGTAGCGCTCATGCTATTGAGATAGCAACACTGTTCTATCTAACAATAACATGAGCCTCATCGTTCCATTGCATTCCGTCTCAGTAGTGGAACGTAAATGAATCGCAGCCTTTGGATAACCAAAATACTTTTTATTGCTAATCCTATGACATTATTTCAATAATATTACAATGCAATAGTTTTGATTTAATTCATGTTAAAGAGTATATCGACATAGTCAGATGGTTAGTAATAAAACAAGCAGGCTCAATGAGGTTCAATAATATGAAACACAATGTAAGTACTAAGATATTTTAATTTCGGATCTTACAAAAAATAGTGACTGGAAAAACATTAAATTTACTCATCGTACTAGCACATTATAAACCTTTGGTTATTAGGTAACTAACTAATTAAAATCACTAAATTCTATTAAAATTAAACATTCGATGTGGGTATATTACATTGTCTATAATAAAACACAAAATTATTAAGCAATGAAATTTTTAGAATATAGAAATCACAGATAACTATGTATATATAACTCGGAGGTACACATTAAATACTCATAACAACAAATAGACACAAAGAACAGATTTATATCTAAGTATTTAGTTGAAATTGAGGACGTTTTGAATAATGGCTAGCTTAAAACATGTTTACCGAATAGATGAGCAAGGATGACGATTTTAATGAAAATATAAGAAGCGAACAGTTTTCGAAAACTGTATTCGGTGGACATTCTTAGTTATTACCTATCCCTACGGAAAATAGCACCGGAGAATTAAGAAGACATCACTTACGAAGACATAATGTACACATATTATAAACAATAATAAAAGGAATTAATATTAGTCATGCTCTAATCAAATAAATTTCGAGAAGATATTGTATTTTACATTTATTTAGACGTGTTTCTATTTAATATACAAATACAATGGGTAAAATGATCATAATTATGTACAATGAATGAACGACGGCACACACGAGTGTTCGTTATAAGGCGACGTCCTTATACTTGGTGAGGTCGTCGGACTCGCCGCCGACGGAGCCGCGGCCGCAGCGCGCGAAGGCGCGGCGCGCGGCGTGCGGCTCGTGGCGCAGCAGGTTGACGCCGTACGCCGCGTCCGCGCGCTCCGGCTCGTACGGCCGCGGCTCGTAGTCGGGCGGGTACGCGCGCGCCTCGAACGCGTACGGCCGGTAGTACGGGTACGCCAGCTCGCTCTTGCAGTCCGCGCGCTCCTCGTAGTCGTAGCCCTTGCACGGGTACTCGTCGGCGGTGAAGGCGCCGACTATCGAGTGTCTGCGCTTGTAGGGGTTGTCGTAGGGCCCGGAGCGCGGGCCGACCCACGTGCCGAACACTTGCGGGACCGCGTACGCCTTGGGGTAGCCGCGCAGGCTGGCGGCGTACTGCCGGTCGGCGAGGTGCTGCCAGTAGGCGGGCGGCGGCTGCGGCAGCATCATGGGCGGGTAGCCCAGGCTCATGGACTGGCGGGCGGCCAGGTGGCGCCGTAAGTCCGGCATTGACCCAGATTTGCCTGAAAATTATATTTTTTTATTAAACATTTAACATGTCCTAAGTACGTTACTATTGTCTCAAAATGCTAAAATGTATCACGAATGTATCGTTTTATTTAATATTAAATTATCAAGTACGTGTTAAACAAAATAACTATTGTATGCATGAACGGATCGCGGTGGCAGGTCACGATCACTGCGAACGGCAGAAGCTTCTGGAGAAGGGCAGTGATAATTTGGAAACTAGCTCGGCTATCTCGAGCATTCATATATGGCTTAGGTTAGGCTGAGAGGCTAATACAGTATATTATTCTAAGAGTTTATCTAGTATGTGCATATATGTAATTGGTTTCTCTGCAACCGCTCTAAAAGTTTTGAAGAATTTTCATATTGATAGGTTTTACTATTAAAATTGACCTACGTAAGTGTTATTTTATTGTTAATCTGTATTTACTACATTTATTTATATGTATATTGTATTAACAGATTATGTTGTGCAATCTGTTATTGAGTAAAATTCGTTGTTAATATTTTTCAATGTAAGCCATAGAAAAAATAGATGGCGCTGCTTTACAATTTGAATATACAAGCTATTCAGAAAACAGATGGCACTGATTTATGTTATGATACGATTCTGACAAAATATTGTTTTTAAATAAAGCTTTGAATTAGGTGCAATTTTTAAATATTTTTTTATCTCCACATGGAAAATTTTACCCAGAGGTATCGTTAGGACCGTTTTCGAGGGGTCAATGTACGTTTGTGAGATCAACTTGATTAGGTTAGGTTAGAGCTGTGGTCCGAGCGAAGCGTGCAGGTACCGCAGTCGGCCACGAAGCCGTCGTTGGCGAAGGCGCCGGGCGCGGCGGGCACGAAGTGGCTGGCGTCGAACTCGCTGCCGCTGGCCGCCGCGTGCGCGCCGTAGCCGGTGTTGCTGCAACGCCACCGTCCGTCGCACATTATCTCAAGATATCTATCAAAAGTGTTAACTTCTATATGCCGCATTTTTAAGTTAATAGCTATGAAATCTTTATAAGATCAAACTAGTCGCAACGTTGGTAAAACTGTCAATCGTTTGATAAATTATTTTAATAAATTTTAATTTTAATTTTTTTTGTTAACTCAAATACGAAAAACAAGAATTTGCTTTTTAATTTTACTATCTTTATTATAGTTTAATTTCACTATGTTATTTTTCAGTTCCTCTATCAAACGAATAAAGCAGCGTCTGCGAGGGAGTGGTGTGAGCGCGCACGTACCGCGCCTCGCGCAGCGCGTACGCCGACTGCACGAGCACGACGCCGCACACGACGGCGGGCAGGCGCGCCACGTAGCACGCCAGCTCCGCGCCGCCGTACACGCCCTGCAGCCCCTGCGGCGTGTGCGCCGGACGCGCCGTGTTTAATACTCGATAACCGGGCTGTTTATGTGGTGGCCTAAAAACTTATTATACCGAAGTACAGCATTCTAAGTTTATAACGAATAGTTATTTGGATTTAAATCTCCCCATATATCAAGCTTAAGGAATTAAACAGATTCTTATTTAAAATGTCGTCTCATTTAGTTACTTGCGAAACATTAAACATGAACGCATTACATTACATTGATCGATTTAAAAAAAACATCAAATTTAATGACATTTTGACTTAAATATTATTTAAAAACTAACAATCCCAAACATTACGTAAAGTAAATAAAAAACTTAAAAATGAACATAACGTGAACATAAGATTTACAACTGCGGGCATGGCGTTGTTTTTAAATTGTTTTCTGAAATGTGAATAATATGAAAAACAACAACTATACAAAGCATAGGGAGTAAATACGTGTCTAAAGGGTTCAGTTTCGACCGAAATTAAATACGGAGCCAAACCACATTTCAATAAAGAATAATAAATATTATAATAGTATTTCGGCATTGGCTGCAAATGGGGTATCTTTTTTTAACACTTCATCATCACTATCATCACCAGCCCCTCGCGGTGCCCTGCTCGCCCGGGGGCTCACCCAGTGACTGATCGACATGTAGAACACCAGCGCGCACTCCGGTATCAGAACCAGGATGACGGCCATCAGCCACGCCAGCAGGTACGTGTTGTTTTTCTGTAACAGACACAGACTGAATTAAGAACAATTCGCGAGTGTTTATAATTATAATATAAATATTATATACGTAATATTACCCTGGCAACACAGTAGCGAGCGCTATCATAACTAGTTGGTATACAAACAAACAATGTTGCCAGTCTTGTTATGCAATATGTAATGCCTCACCAACCAATATTTTGGCCACATTGTATCACATTCTCGTGACCACTATTCTTTTCGTCAATATGTTAACACCTTTTTCGTTAAGAGCTATGTAATAATAGTAATAACCAGTTACACTTACAATTTGCGGTAATCTTTTTATTAACGTTCTCGTGTGTAAACTGTACGGACAGAAACGAGTTACGGCAACTGGATTACCAGAACGTGTTACATATCCGAAATTGTCTACTTTATAATGTTAGTAAGCCAATCAATCGTAAGAGTTCATACGATATACGCAAAGTGGCTGGCAGCGGTTGGATGCGAAGAGTTGAAGATCGAGCTCAGCGGCATGCTATTTGAGAGGCCTATGTCCAGCAGTGGACGGGAATAGGCTGATGATGATGATGATGATGATGAAAAGTTCATCTTGCACTTTATTTTTTATTGTCTGCCGCTTTGGTCGAATAGTTGCGAGCGCGGCTGTTGGTCTAGTATTGGTCATAGGTACGAATCCCGGGTCGAGTACTATTGGATTTTCTAACTTAGATGTTTTCTTAGAAATTTCTAGTCTAGGCTCGAAGTCTGGATTATAACAATAGACATCACCTATTCCATAATGGCAGGTAAAGATAACTGGTTCTTTTTATATAGCCCTCTTTAATTGTATACGATCCCAACTAGGATTGAAACTTATTTTATTCGCATAAGCAATACTTAGGTGTTATTGATAAGTAAATATGAATGTCACTGTCTAGTTAGGAGAGAGAGAGAGAGAGAGAGAGAGAGAGAGAGTTGCGAGAGTTACAGAGATGAGTCCGTGCACGAGGGTGACGGTGGCGGCGAGGACGACGCAGTAGCAGATCATGAGCAGCGCGGAGGCCACGGGCAGCCCGCCCTGCGACTCCACCACCCACACGATCTCGTAGATCAGCGCGATCGCGTACGCCACCTGGCGGGCCACCGACAAACGCCTTCAACACACGTCAGAATGTGGACGTCGCCCTTGCTAACCTCCAATATGCACACTTACTACTAAGTACTACAGAGAAAGTGACGTCAGAGTATTGGAAATAACTACGCTTTGAATTATAATTCTATCACAAAATACTACATTATATGAATCATCTTATATATCTTTCGAAAACTTCCAACAAATATTAACAGTTAAATAAAGAAAATGATACGTCCGAGAAAAATATTTTCCTAATCACCTTTCTGACGTAAGCATGTTAGAGTCACGTATATTTAAAAATGCAATCCAATATATAAATATACAGCACTGTATATAAAATGTCATATTGTATATAAACATTTTATGCCTCGATTATATACAATTACTTAGATACTGCAATGAAATTTGTGAGATTTCGGCGGGCGCATTTATTTCCACTACAAACATAATTTCATATTCAGTTAATATTTTCTTACAATACTACAATATGTCTTTAAAACGCCCATAAACAAAATCTACTGCGTTTATTATTCGACTGTTAAGTCAAAAAGACACTGGCGGAGTGGTCGATGCTTTGTCGGCGTCGAGTGAGAGCGCTCTTTGGGGTCATCTTAAAGAGCTCTACATCACAGCGCTCCGGGAGAGTCCCAGACGGATGCCAACGCCACAATTCGCACGTGCGCAGTAAAACCACCTCCCGTACGCGCACGCCAGTTTCGAAGACTTAAAGGAAGCAGTTCCACACATACAGTAGCTCTCCAATGAGCTCTACTGCGCACAGCCAACCGCAGTCGCAATAACATCCGGTACGCTCACTGCGCGTTGCGACACCTCGTGAGATAACTTGCATGTGGCCTTACTATTGTCCACTTTACTTAGACCTTTTCCGTTTAGTGTAACAATAGTAATATTTTAATAGATCCCATGAAGTACAGGCTCTAGCCACAGTGGCTATGACAACGGCTAGTTTATGCAAGGGATTATTTAATACTTAGATTGCAATGGGCGCAGTTGACGTATGAATTAACTGTAGATATTAATGATTGAACACTTAAGATATTCAATATGTCTGTTGCTAACGCGAGAAATCGGACCAAAAGCATTTAACCCATTCAAGTACTAATATCATCATATTTATCGATATATTAATATACTTGTGTTTCTATATCAGATTTCTTTTAAAATAGAACTAAGTAACTCTTTCAATTTTTAGGCGTTTCAACAAAAAATATTTATAAATTTCATATTATCACTTTCAAATTTGGAATATGTTTCAGAAATAAAATATTGCACAGACAACTATTCTAACAAAGATGTTACCAAATGGACCTGATGGGCATGGGAGTCTATTACGCTCCTCTGCCCACCTGTTGAAGATACCAGGTCGTGATGTTCTACAGATACTCTCCGGGACACGCACCAGAGCGTACGCGGCGACGAACCCCGAGGCGGCGGTGACGCTGCAGCAGAATATTCTGTTCACGGCGGGCTTCATGCGCAGCCTGGGACCGGAGCCCGAGTCCACGTCGCTCAGTTCGTTGCTCGTAGACATACTGTGCCCGTGTCCTGCGACCGGCTACAGATCTTGCATCACAGCACTCTCTATTTATTAACCTTGGTATGTATTGATTGCCGTTATACGAATTCAAAATAAAGCTGGTAGTAAATGTCTAATAATTTCAGTCATTTTTCGTGCAGCTGAGCTCCTTCCTTATGAGTTTTTCATTGTTGCGATATTTTGTTGATTTTGAAGGTGTTGTAAAGTAGAAGGCGAATTCAAATCGATGACAATCAGCACGACGCCATGGCCTCGAAACTATATCTTCTCAATGGTTTGAGGAGCCAGTTTCTTTACTTGTCTTTGTGGCTCTGGTTTTGACTCTGAAATGAGAGATTTTAACAATTGTTTATAACTGTTATTATTATTATTATGTTTTAACATTACACTAAGCCTTTTATATGGTAGATAGAGAGGCCACGCTGTCAAATATATCTACCCCTAAATATGTGTATCAATTAAACCCCTTAAATCAAAATTTTGGCCTTTTATAAAACAGAGCTATATTCTGATATTTAACAGTATATATTTATTTTTTCGATTGTTTTTTACAATAAGGTTTGATGATGTTGGTACTATTCTGACACGTTGGAATGTCTTCAAAAATATCATATTTGGAATGTCTACAAATTCTTAACTCTACTTGACTGCGCGTCGGCACCGCCACCGCTTGTAAACGATTAGAAATGGAACTCGGAAGCGTAAAGCGTCTCCATTATGGGGAACCAATGCGTTATTATGTTAGCTCGCTATATTTTCCTTAGTTTCCCCATACATTAAATTCACGCTTCCGCGGTGCAGAAACATCGGCTGCATGAGAACCGTCGACGATTGACGCCGCCTACTGCGTCCTGGGAACGGTACACATTGTACACGTTCTTATGAAAGTACGGCTAGCGTAAATAGTTTACATTGTTACGTAAGCTGTCAATCGCCCCTGTTCTCGGAACTACCATATCTAAAATGTGCAATTAGTGAGACTTTAGCGAACCGTACAATGAATACAATTTTTTATATTGAGTACATATCTATTATGTCCTTACCAAGTACTAAATATCTCTATTCTTACATAATTGTCGTGTTTCTTGTAAATTCATCATTTTTAATACATTTATATTTTTTAGGATAATTATAGAAAAAGCTGATGCATTAATATCAGACGTCATTAATAGGCGTCATCTTTGCGAACGAAATAACAGACTGTATATTAAATGCATATCAAAAACACTTCTTGATTTTCTTTTGACGAATCTTACACAATGGAATGACATGTCATAATACAATAGAATAATTCCAGAGCTACGTTTCGCAATTGAACAAATCGTGGGAAAAAGTTCTTGATAATTTGACACTCGACGTCTGTCATATTTCTTCAAGGTGTTAACATAATTCCCAGACGAAGCTAACATATTATATGCTGCTTAAAAGACGAACCGTAAATGCATTAGTAAATAAATCAAAATACCTATTATGAGAATAATCTTCCAACTTGCTGCCAGAATAAATATCACATTTGTCAGATTTTGCATTTTTACACGATTAAATTAAACGCGGAGGAAATAGGAGATTATACACTGACAACTAATTATTTTAAACCTGAACCGAGCATTTGATAACATAATAGCGCTTGAGCGTTAGAAAATATTACAAAAGAAATGGTTACACTATCTCGTTATTACGGCACAAGTGGGCCAATGTCGTCGTTTTAATGTCCATTCATTTGCAGTTTTCGAAGGACTCTCGTAGTACTTATTCATTGTTATCTATTTCTGATTCCATCAAGCAAACTACACATTATATCATAGAGACCATGGCATTATGTTCCTTAACCCAATAAATGTGTATTACTAAAACACGTAATATTTTTGAATCGAAAATCAGGTATCTAAGTTATATATGCGAAATCTTATTAGCATGTTACAATATTTTATTATTTGTTTAATAATTTCATTAAACAGGTACAATGATCTAAGACGAGGAATTTAAAGAAAAAACGTAAATTCACGCCTGTAATCGCCGAAGAGGTAGGCAGATGAATGGAGAACACTCCCACGTTGCACCAGTTAGGAATATAAAAGTTAATTCTATACCGAGTACATTATACAATTATATATCCAAGTATACAATTGTATTGTATTGTATACCTACGTGAATTTAATACCGAAATCTTCAACTTTTGGAGTTTCAGAAAAGTGTTATCCAAATGAGTGTAATTAAAATATTTAATAATATACATTGTTTTCCGCAAGTCATATACATATTAAATACTCACGGGTGAGATTTCTTAACTAAGTCAGAAATATAATATGTATGTATTACGTATAAAGCATTATAGTAAAAACGACGCAAACTACAAGTTAACTGTGAAAGTAGTCGGTCATTTCCTGAACAACCAGTAGGCTCTGTAGCGATAAGATAAAACGTATACATATCAAGTTATGGACGTACGGAGAGTATGAATGAATAAAGTAATGTAATTAAAGAATGAATAAAATAATGATTGAAAAATGCATAAAAAAACGAAAATGTGAACGAATTAAGGAGAATAAATTATAAATGAATAAAACGAATTAAATAAATGAATGAATTGAAACGACGAATAAAAGAAATACAATTCCGAACGAATGAAGTATTGTATGGCAATCCGAATTACTTTTATTTTTATATTTTTGTTTTTTAGTAAGAATTCCGAATTCGATGTCATATAGTCTGTTGTTTTTATATTCTAATATGTTGTGTTGCCAGATCACGACATAAATCCGAATATAATTTATCTGGCTATTTTCACTAGCCATTTTCCCTCTGATCTCTCGCTGTCCTCTATATGTTGTATTAATTGATTATAAAGTACAACATGTTCACATTTGTACTGATTGAAAACAAAAAGCGTTTGATTTGCGATCATTTTAATCAGTTCATGTTAATGGTACTTTGCCGCGGTGCGGCTAACTGCAATGGACCTTCTCCGTCTGCACAATCGCTAATATTGATTACAAACCCGTCTGTAATTGACTGAATGGTGTCACGCGCCAAGTTGTAAATTGCAATTAATAACATCGCGTAAAGGGAATGAGCCGGAACGAATAAACCACATTCATTACACATGTTATGTACCAATTGTATTGTTATTTTTTCAATATTTTATACATTCCTTTCAGACCGTTATCCGAATTAGTTTTAAACAAGAATATCTTCACTTATTAGCATTATACTAAGCAGACAATTGTTTGTCAATGTAACTTAACGTCACGCCTGTAATCGCCGAAGAGGTAGGCAGAGGAATGGAGCACAAAATCACGTTTCACCAATGAAAATTCATTTTTAAAATTTATTGATAATATTTTGTTATCTGTACATTCTGTATTACCATTTCCGTACACTTCAGTTTCTAGATAATAAAACCATTCTCATAAGCCGATGGCCGATACAGAACAAAAGGCAATGTTAATAATTTAGAAACCTGCATTATCAAAAACACATATGAAGCAATCATGAAATGAAAATTTATAGATCTTCGAGACCTATGAGTATTTTTTGTGACATTTCGACCCATTAATCTATTTTAGCGTCAACATTACATAACAACAGGCTTTAAGGCCTCCAAAAGCGTCGATTATGAAAACTTTTATAAGGCTAGTCGGTAAATAAAGAAATCAAGGGTGACAATGGCCTGGGCAAAGTGGGCGGCGTTTCCCTCGATTCAGGTCACGTGCGGTGCTCCTTACCACAGTTACAATGAACCTTTCGTGCGTTAGATTCCATTCACGTCCTCGCCATAATATTGAGCTGCGGAAGTCGTTCTAACTGTAAAACTGTCGCTTTGGTAAACTGGACTCAATTCTCTATCTATTTAGGTCGATGATCCAGGTCAGAAAGTCCGAGCCTAGGATACATGAAGTAGCGCCGAACTAAAATGTCTGAAATTTCACCGTCACATCCGATATTATAACACATACAGTTATGAAAGAAGCGTTTGCTACTACTAATATGACAGTAACAAATAGAAGTCATTTTTTTACCCTGGGGAAACCTTCAAAAGGTACCCAGTACCCTGGGAGAGATATCGGGTTATGTGGGACTTTGACCGCATTAAAACATATTCGATGACCTCCTTGGGCACTTATAGAAGCACTCCGGGACCTCCGGCGGAACGCACCGGTTAGGTACTACTTCTACCCAACAAATAATATGTTGTGTGGTAATTTATGCACCTACGGCCGTACATAGTATTAACTTGCTCTTCCTATCTAAACTTGGACAGCGTGGTAGACACAACCAGCAAAGTTAGAGTTGACTCGTAACAAACTAATTATTAATTAATGTATGATAACATTAATGTTTTCCGTACAACATTATTATTTTATTACATATATGTATAAGCAGATTCGAAGTTTTAAATATAATTTAGCGCATTCGTAGTAGATTAAAAAAAAATCCATCTTTAAAACGGGAAATTGCTATTAACTAGAACAAAAAGACTTTAAATTGTTAAATTAACATCGTAAGTGTTTAGAAAAAATAAAGGTCACTAGGTAAGTAATATATTCTCAACTAGGAAACAAGCAAATTATGATACAAGTGCCTATGTATATTTGAAATGTGGATTATATGAATAATGATACCGGTGAAAAAGAAGTCTTGTTTGAAATAGTCTTATGCAGCGCCCACGTAAGTAACCCTCACACGCAATAAATATCCTTCCGTGTAACAATTTAATTGCAACTCTTGAACCGAATACAGAACGAACATTAGAAATGTCTTTAGCATTTATACATAAGTCAATCATTCATTTAATTACAATAGTGACATCAAACACTGCTGTTGTTAATAATAGAAAAGCCAATCGTTTAAGAAGGGCATCATTTCTAAAATTATCTACAACCATGATTATCTTTTTTTGGAACCAAAACAGAGTTTCACACATAGAAAATCTAAACGAAGTTTATAATAATAAGATCGAAGGTTCGATAAACAAGAAAAGTGGAACGTGAAGGAGTTGGAAAAAAGCGAGAATAATATGTGTGTGCCGGTCACGTCTCGATAAACGGAGCATAGGTCGCTCTTTGACCAGAAGGTTCCAGCTCCTGGTGGAGTGGCGTTAGTTAGGTGAAGTCTGCTCGTATGTTCCTGGAGCGAACGTCCAAAGGCTGAATGTCTGGATCGAATTTAATGTAAACACTCAATTCGTATAACATTTTTAACTATGAATTTACTATCAAAACCAAATGTACGGTTCCCTTATGACTTACTTTATTGAATTTCTTTAGCACTATTTCTATTAAGCCAAGTCTATTTGAAGTGTGATCTGTGGTCCCAATATGCAGTAACGATCGTAATATCGTGAATTAACCGGTTCAACTACATGCAACTTCACTACAAATCATTATATCGTAATTTTGGTAAACATTTTTCTTCAATGAAAGTGTGCAAAATATGCGCATCATTTATTTTATAACAAACATTTAACTATATAGACATGCTTCATTAATATATATTCATAACAGTTCTAATAGATCTTAATAAGTCATTGTACGCTTGATTCATTGTACAATTGCAATTATGGTCCCATTTATAATCCAATATTTGCTTCCAACAACAACCTTAGTTAGCGTCTACTTCATCGAGAACCTTCCACAGTTTCAGGCCATGAAACTTATAGAAATAAATATAACAGCCATCAACCTTGACATTTCTGTCACCAATAATAATGTTTCCTTAATTACACCGAATAAATGTCGACCGCCTAAATATCAATCTTCAATAGCGTATCGAATTCTCAAAATAAATTAAATTTATTATTTTTAACTGTTCTGCTACAAAGAACAAGTTTCAGAAATACTTCTTACAGAGCCTGGAAATCCAGAATTATCCTAGAGAAAACCAAATTTCTTTAAACATTAAAATATAACCGTTGAAAATCATCAGTACATATATAAAAAAACCGCAGTCAGGATAGTATGCGCGCGTGGAATCGGAGGTCGACGACCGTAGATAAGGACTTTCCCTGTTTTCATAGCGAGCCAGATCGGTCCGCCGGCCGAAGAGATACGTGCGCAGACTCGGTACGTGGCGCAGTGAAGAAAGAATTTCGCTTTGGATTCTTTTAACGTACATTGAATCTTAGTTACATCTAAATATGTGAGGTTGTTGTATTGTATGTAAAATGGCATAGGGTCATTTGACATTACTAATTTAAAAATAATAATAATGTTAATTGAACGCCAAATTAAGCAGTACTGTTAAGCAAGTTTGGCTTAAGTATTGAGGAAATCATTGTAAACATATTACAATTGTTGTTTGAATACGAAATGTACCTGTATCCTGTCAAATACACACCCACGCAAACACAAAAAAAATCTTATTGTCGGCGTGGGCGCGCTGAATGAAATGATACAAAATATGTATGTATATATTATGGTTGAAATACGTATAAAAATAAGAATTACTTCCTAATGTTTAATTTATACCTTGTCATTGCCAATGCCTCAAGTCTGAATTATGAATGCAGTTTATTGTTATACTATTTAATTAATAAATTGTCATTTATAATTCAGAATATATTGCGATCTGTTCAAGCTTTCCGATAAGATAATCAAATATTAATATAAGGTTATTGAAAACGTTATTGGCTTATTTACATTTGTCACGTATTCGGCGAACAGGATATCCTTCGTCTAATATATCTATCAACCTTATAAAGCAATTAACAATACGATTTGAGTAACACTTTTTTGAGTAAAAAGTGTAGCTATCCTGTGAGTGAGGTTCTGGTTTCCAATCTCGGGTACATTACTATAAGATTTAGAATTATTTAGATTTTTGAATACAAATTTCTAGTAATGACACGGAATTTGGATTTAAGCGCGGTGTTTGTGTATAGTGTCACCGTTATTTCTTAATGAGAAAGTAAATGTAACTGGAGAAACGTGGGAGTATACTATACTCATCTGCCCACGTCTTCGGTGATTACTGGCGTGATATTACGTAATAAAAAGAGTAGCAAATAAGCAGGCAGTAATAAATAGCCGCTGCATTCAACATCTGTTATCAACTCAGGAATAGAAAAATAAGAATGACAGGGTCAGTTAGGCCGATATAAGTAGTTAATGAGATTATAACATGTGCATGGTTTTTGTGTCATTTACATAAATCATGATAAAGATATAGTGGGAAAAACTTACGGTATAAAAATGAACGAACAACATACGAACACCACGAGTATTGTGACAAGCGAAATTAGTTCACACGGCGCACAATGATGTACTTACATTATTACGCTTTATACAATTTGAATAAATGTTTATTCTTACTATGTATGGAAATGTTTGCGATCGATATTTTTTTCGTGCAGCCAGCATAATGCAGTCAAATTAGTGTTGAATATTCATACAACGAGAAAACTGTGGAGATTCGCATCGGAATAATGCGTTATAAGCACACAATGTGCAGTGCTACAGCACTAGGTGTGTTCGGTAACATTTTATCCCGGACCTCACACGCGCGAGGGCGAGCGACCTCGTACGCGCTGTACAGGTTGTGGTGTTCACTTCGTTCTTTGGGCCCGACTCCGCAGGGCCGCGTGCTGGCGGTCGGGCGGCTGATAACATCGAACAAGCGAATCGATAATTGTATGTGATCGGTGTGAAAAATATGAGCCGTAATATATTCTTTGCCACCAATCATCGATGCAATCAGTAAATAATTAATTATAGTACGTAACGTCCCGCCTGTAATCCCTGAACTGGTAGGCAAAGGAATTTAGTACAGTCTCACGTTTCACCAGTTACGTTTACGTCCCACTATGAAATAGGGTACGGTTCTATGTATAATAATTAATTTACAGTAAATAGATATGCCTCGTTGGTCGTGTTGGTTGTAGGTGCGACTGCCGATCGGGAGGACCCGGTTTCGATTCCCGGGTCGAACACTAGAAAATTTTCTAATTTAAAATTTCTTGTAGTGGTTCGGAGTCTGGATATATGCCCGATGCATGGCAATAGGCTCACCACCTATTCCATAGTGGGACGTAAACG
>DWEI01002430.1:0-14387 GCA_018245875.1 Mysoria ambigua | reverse complement strand
TGAGACGATCTCCCAGGTGTAGGTATTTGCTTGCAATGTATTCCTTCACCGATACAGCAAGTAACATTTCAGACGACTGACCCTTTGACCCAGCTGTTAGTAATACTGACTGCTGAGCCGGGGGCGTTAACTTTGATTTATATCCCGACCAAATAATTATTTGATGAAAACAAGTGTTTATTCTGTCTGGGTGTTGAGTAATATAAAATATATATATATAATTGTGCATATATGCATGTTCATCTACTCGTATTGCTAGTTATCCAACTTTACTGTAAGCTGCTCCTAATTCAGTATTAATATAGATTAATGTAAGTTATACAGGTCTTTTCCCAATGCTTTCATTACAATTACAAAATAACATTTCAATCTTTAAAACGCACATGATTTCGCAAACAGATTTTGCGCTCCAGAATTTGAACACAGGACCAACACAAGAACCAAATCAATGAGTGAATTCAAACCCACGCGGCTATTACTCTTACATATACATCCTCTAATTCTTACATCAATGCTCTATGTAAAAGTATTATTTAATACTAATAAACTCCAAATACACATTGCATAATAGTACATAGGTTCGTTAGTCGTCGTAGGGACTCTTACGTATTCTACCGACAGTTCCGACATTATTAAGTTAACCGATGAAGGTAAAGAGACTTGAAGGGGATAAATTAATGGTCTTCGTAAGGCTACCACCACACGGAGCCGTTGACCGGGAACACATTTCTTTTGCGAAACAGACAACATGAAAACAGAGGTTATAAGAAGTCTAGCATAGATTTGTAAAAATAAGATTGTTAACGTCAAATCATAATAGACTTGTTTGAATAGGGCATCGACAAAATTGGATCGTCTCTGCGTCATTTGTCTTCCCCTCGAGCCATAGATTGTATCGTTCTAAAACATAGTTCCAAATACTGACGTGACATGTTGAGCCTGCATGGAAAGGTCGCCCGGATGAAGAACAAAAAGTACTTTTACACCAATGCATGATGATAGATGTAAACCGTCCTTAAGAACTGAACGCTATTAAACATCCGATACAATACTTTATTTGGGTAATAAACATGCCACGACGGGCCCGAAACGAACAAATGTATCTGCTCATTTTAAGTTTGATTCAGATATAAACGGTTAATAAAGGCATTGTCATCTAACATTTGGTGCAAATTCTCTAACCAGAATCGTTTATTTAAAGGAGTCAAAACGTAACATCACGCCTAGAAACCTCGAAGAGGTAGGCAGAGGTTTTAGTATGCTGCTACGTTTCACCTATTACGTTTACGTCCCTATGCGGAGTAGACGGTGAGCCTGTTGCTATACAATGGGCACATTGCTAAACTCGAAGCCATTGCTAGAAAATCTGAATTAGAAAAATTCAGTGATGCCCTACCTATGATTTGAACCTATGACCCCCTTATCAGTATTAGCACTTGCAACCAACATGACCAAGGTGACAATCAAAGACAAGTGTTTTGATGAGTACTGCCTTATGAAATTAAACGTAGTATCCTATACTGCGCTTATTACAGGCGTGATGTTACTTTTCACATAGAATTATGCGAACTTACTAATTATTGGCAACAATACAAGTAACTAACACAAACTACATATGCCAATGATTCCTATGAGGTTACTCGCAGATGTTCCGTTCTTAAGCGAGCCAATGCTACCCGTTTGTTCGCAGCTATTTTCATTTTCTGTTCACAGTAATTATAACACAGAATGACTGCATTGCGATACGATTTCAAAGTGCCTACCCACTGTAATATGATTTCGACGACGTATTATATTTACGTAGATTTCTAATGACGAAATCAAGTTTACAAGCATTATGCACTATACACAGCGTAGATATTAAATATCTTTTACATTTAGTAACGTGCAAACGTGTTGTCGATACAACTATGATATAAGTAAATCGAAATCGAGCCATATTTTACATGCTCGGTCATTTAATTTTGCGTGTCCAATCAAAATGTCATTTTTACGTAAAAAGTTCAGTCTTCTTATGAAAAATGTAGTAAAATCAAATTTAATTGAACTGCACATGGTGGTTCAGAAGTTAGGGTACCCTATAAAAAATCTAACCGTTATGGGATCGAACCTAGGACCATTCAATATCATAGAATTGGTAACAGAGACAGTTCGAAAGGAAGTCGTGAGAAAAGTAAGAAAAATTGCCTTTCTAACTGCAGCTAAACATGCACATAGTAATGTAAGAGCTATATAAAGTCAAACTTCTCCGTACAACTGCAACATGTAGTACACGAACTAGTTTTGTTTCGATTTAACGGGTTTTCATAAAATTTTATCATTCAATAAGTAAACTATAACTATATATATATATCATTATTGTAAACATCTAACTAATGAGCAATATATTTCATACATATTCACGTACTGAAACAAATCATTCACACAATGGCGAATTGATAAACCCCCGCGATAACAGTTTTAATGAACTGGTTGATGTTATGACTAATGGTGTATTGTCGTAATTACTATAAATTATTTTTGTTAAACGATAAAACTGACGTCACATTCATTACAAATTTGTTCTGGAAACATTTCCAAGTGCATAAGTACTTACATATTAGGGAAGTTATAAAAGTAATTTTAGATTTATTGTATTGGTAAAGCCTTTACTACCGCGATGTAGGCTTTTTTCATTTGTTAATACTAATTAAAATGATTCTAAATTAATTTTTAAGTATTTTTTTAAGTAAAAAGTAAAATCTGTTATCATTAGATAAATTCATTGAGATAATGAACTAATTAAAAATATGTAACAGCAAACTAGTTTAAAATGGCAACTCTATATTATACCATACGTTCAAAAACTATTTTATGTAAATTAATTACAGCTTTCGTATAATACTAAAAAAAATAAAAACGAACATCGCTACGAACGACGTATCACATCACACTTGAATGAGAAAACCAAGCCACCGAGTATACAATCCTTAGTCACGTAGTTCACAAGGCCGCGGCTTTGAACGATCGATACAAAATAAAAAACATTCCGACAAAAGCGATCCGTCTCGTCTTGGCCGTTACAACCTTCTATTATCAAAAGCGCATAAAATTCCTACCTAATTCAAGGCGAAAACGTTTTAAACGCCATTGCAATAAGAGATCTTATTCGCGTGCGCTGACATTTGTCTAAATGAATGTCTATGTGTGACAAAAAATACTAGTTCACCAATGCGAGCTCAAGGATTGCAGTGTGAGTGTGTGTTTTACGAATGGAACATTGGCGCCATGCGTCAGCGCAGGTCAGAACATGTTTTTGTTTGTAACAGGAATAGATGCTATTGAATTTTGAATGCTGATATGCTTATAATGCATTGTCGTGGCGTGGTATTGAACCTGGAGTGATGCCAGGAATTGAGTGCTATTCATTCATTCAATTATTAAGGTCACAGTCAAATTGTACCGGTGATTTGTCTTTGTTATGAAAACAAGTAGTTACGTAGTATACATACGTCACGGCGCTAATTTATTATATACAATATCACTAATTTTACGAAGGAACTAGAATGTTCAGAAAACATTGAACCACAATTCGAAACCAAAATTTTTGAATTGCAGTCAATTTTAAAACTGTGACAATTTCAATCATAGAGCAACGGTTTTGCGTCCTTAATATTGTACGGTATAGGACGGTGTAGGCAGAGGAATGTACTACACAAACTAGGTACGTTTACATCCCACTGTAGAATAGAGGATAGGTCTATTGTCATACACCGAAAATACATAGATAATACATAATCCCAGATTCCGAGCCGTTTCTAGAAACTTCTACAAAAAATATTAGTTTGTTAAAAAATACAATATAGTACCCGATTTGCGATTTGAACCCAGAAGCTTTCGATCAGCAGTCATGCTTCCAACGTCTCGACCAACGAAATAGTAAACTGGGGCTATGATTCCAAAAAGTATGATAACGATATTACCCAAAATACTTAGATCATAGTATAATGTAATTTACCGATTAATAATTTAAATTTCAAACGGGCTTGCATTTAATAACAGTGGGTCAGCTTTTAACATTCAAAGTTAAATAGACAGCAGTACCAAATTTCAACATACTCATGGAGCTCCTAGCGTAAGCCAGCAAGACCAATCAACGGCAAGTTCAAGAAGTTTAGTCTTTTCATGCACAAACAAAGCTGAAAAACAATACGCCCACATCCAAACACGGTATTCTATTTTCAAAATGCCTGAGGCTTATTTTATATCGTTGACTATACACACATACTGCTCGGGACAATTAGTCACCGTTTTGAAAAATGGAACTCTGGACGAAGGTAACCCATTAATCCTGGTACCAGTCCAAGTGGTACAAGACGGACGGAGAATAATACGTTATAGGGGTGCCATTTTCAATGGTTTTCTTTACTCAATACATTCGTTTGTAGTTTTATGAAGACCGAAAGTAGTAGGTAATTCTGTAAGTGACTGTTTATAAATTATAACTGTTTATTTAGATTTAGAAAACGAAAACATTTATTCATCAATTGACCCTTCCACGATAGTTAAAAACCGTACGAATAATACTAAACAACAAATTTAGTAAACAGTTGTAACGTATGAACTGTTTTAAACGAAATTTTCATTTTAGAAGATGTAGTTACATCCATACGAATTCGCACAGATGTAATATGGACTGCTAGGAATACATTAAACGAAGTTATGAGCTAGACTGTACGTCTGCGTCACTACATTAATGATATTAGCAAAACATGCGCTATTTACTCACTCGCGCGGTTATTGATTTTGGGAAAACCTCACATTAACACGACATTATTGATTTACGAAGTACCATTGTGACTATGCGTCAAACCGGTAGTTTGAAAGTTTTAAACAGTCAAAGATACTAACATACACATTAATTCAACATTAGGATTATTACTGCTGGACATAGGCCTCTCCCAATAGGCGCCATCTCGCCCTGTATCGGACTATTCATGTATAGGTCGGCCTGTACAGATTGTAGCGTTCCGACAATCATTACCCCATCAACAGAAGGACTTCCTACGCTGTCTTCAATCTAACATCATCATCATTATCATCAGCAACTCTTTTATCGTTCCGCAATTGTCAAAATCCGAAACTCAGTGGTGAGGCTAAATCGCCAATTATCAGATTTTACGCGACTTAACATCTGTTACAAAAATCTTTTATATCCAGGTTTCCATACGAGGTTTTTCTGCAGCATCATAACACGTAATAAGTAATATTAAAGATAACATGGCAGACTACTGCCCAGGCCTTGAGTGTGCTCATACAGAAAAAGTTTTGTTGATAATAAACCTGCCAAAAACATGACATTTAAATAAAAAAACTACAGGAAATCATCAACCTGAATCAAAATAGGAATAACATATTGATGCCCCTACATTCACGTCAAATTCAAAGATATTAAATTACACGTGCTGTATACGAACCCACACTTGAATTACGTCGGCGAGTAAAAAAAAACTACATGCAGCGAGATAAATCAAATGCAACTAACTAAAAGAGCAGTGCTTTTCATACCGCGAAATAAAAACTGACCCAGTTTAACGCTAACTAAACTAAAAGCTGAATATCGGAACATCACACGTTTTTAACTTATTTTTTCCCGTGGAATAGAGGAGCGATATAATAAAATCAGTAAATATGCTTTTGCGGTGTGTTAATTGGGCGAGGATTGAATGTGGTTTTAATTTGGCGGCACGAAACAGATAATAAATAAATGTATGCAGATGATAAAGATGTTTGGCATTCGGGTGTTTCATCATTTCCCGTAAGAGACATGGCGTGCCAATACGTAATGTAACATCACGCCTTTAACCCTTGAAGAAGTAGCCGAAGGAGTGTAGTGTAGTACTCGCCCACGTTTAACCAGTTACATCTACGTCCCACTTTGAAATAGACGATGAGCCTATTGCCATGCACTGGGCACATTAAGTATCTATATAAGATACACAAATAGAGAGAAATATACATTCGGAGTCATGTTCGCATAGTCACATTTGATCCATCACAATAATATCACAATATTACATATATCGGGCAGAACGATCAAGTTCAGGGCGGCCGTTTGTAATATAAGAATTTATATACTCGTATGTGCGTGTTTGTGCGACATCCGATAAAGTCGAAGAATAACAACCAAGGGGCATTCTTTGCAAGCTTTGTATTCGATATACTTATTGGCACTCTGGTCATGGTCATAGGCCTCACTTGAAAGGTTTTTGCCCATAATCCCCACGCTGGGCATGTGGTTAAGAATCGTAGAGCACGTTCCGTTTCGACAAGTAAACAAAAACGTAAAAAAGTATAAATGAAATAAATAACTTGACGAATAAATTTTAAGTAGGTATATCTCTAGTAATATTGATGAAAAATTCCTTTGAACACACTTATAACCATGAGCAGACACACGCTGGAACATAGAAAATATATTTCAGTGAATCGTTAGAGATACCGGAATAGACGGAATTCGAATTCAAAAGTACACTCCACCGATCTGGACACTACCAACGTACTAGCAAGTTATCAATTCTTAAGTACTGTACAGTCACAAAAATACTGATTCATAATAATTACGAACAATATTACCATATAAGAGACAGAATGTTCGAAGAAAGGATATAAAATGCGTTTTTCGGAAAATATTACTAAGCACACACCACACACTTCCGAGAACATTCGTCGACCTAATTTATATATATACGTACATTCATTTAGGGAAATAATGTAAGAAATTGCATATTGAGTGGAATTACTGTAAGTCGGGATCTTAATAATGACGATTAATTAATCTGACCCATTTAACTCGCGTGTCGGTTCTCATTACCACATGTAATGATTTATTTATCATCACTTAACACCACTGAAGAGTAACGTAACATCAGAGAGTATATACACCAACATTTCACCAGATACATTTTTCTCCCAGCATGAAAGAGCGGGTGGGCACATTCCAATACGCCCGATGCTCCGCGTATTCAGAATGTGCTCCTAAAAAACCGTAACTTCACGCCTGTAATCTCCGAACAGGTTGGCAGAAGAATGCAGAACTCACTCACATTTCACCAGTTACGTTTACGTCCCACTATGCAATATGAACTTTTGCCACTAATAGACGATAAACGTAATATCACGCCTGTAATCCCATAAGAGATAGGCAGAGGAGTGTAGTACGCTCCGACGCTTCACCGGTTATGTTTACAACCCACTAATAAATAGGTGGTGAGCGCATTAGAAAAAAAGTCAGAAAAATCCAATACCATCCGAGACGAGGTTTGAAATCGGGACCAGCAGCAGTCGCACTTGCAAACACTCGTTTTGCTGTCAATAATTTATTACCATGATATTAATAATTATCATTATCATATGCCACCATAACTGACACATCGACGTCAAATCGCCAAACTGGACACAACATGTTCTATGTTAACCGGGTAACTGACACACCACATATTTTATGTAAAGTTAGTGTAAATATAATTAAACATTAACGTAAATATAATTAAGTATATAATCATGTTTAACTATCATTTATGTCATATACAAGATGTACAGAAAATAAAATTTATCTAGTATTTGATAATATGTCATATTATCAAACTAAGGTGCCGATACAAAATGAGTACCTGTGAGATACATATATTCCGGAGATCATGCAGCAGTGGTCGCTCTTGACAGGTGAGACCTACTGACATTTCATCGGGCCCCGGTCGACTTTCACCAGGAAACTTCGTATCGACATTCATTCATAAACATAATTGGTGCAAGCAGCGTATGTAATGCGCTGGGCAGAAAGGCGTGCGTAATTTACTTGGTCGGCGTGGCACACTATGGCCTTGATTTTTCTAATTTTGATAAGGGACCGGTGTCAGGCGACGAACGACAAAATTGGATTATACATGTGTACATATTACAGTTATACGTATTAATTAAGACTAAAAATAACATTACGTTTATATAGTACAATAACAAAATTTTTCATAGGTTAATCAAGAAAAATAAAATCATCTTTTAAATGTTCAGAAGAAAAAAGAGGTCAGGAAACTCACAAAACATTAAAACATATATTTAAAGCTTTCTACCATTTATCAGTAAATGATCAAAGTCAAACAATATATGATATGTATACAAGGAACAAAAACTAAGTAAATAAAAAAACACGAGTATTATAAGGTATATAAATTAGTTACCCAATCTTATCCTTTACGGGATAGAGAGGACAATGGCTTGTGTTGTTCGGTTAAAACTTGATTCATTTTATTCATATAACATTACTACAGAATTATCGCCGATAGCACAGGAATTGCCAGAATGAAACGGGTCAGCTCCACGTTTCATCCAGACGGCCAAGGAACACGACTTCAAACTCGGGACTCTTCAAAGGCAATGTGAATAGGTATTTCCTAAACATACGCGTTCCATGTCAGGACGCATCTGTTATTCCATCAGATGATTTCGCGGCCAAACGCTAACCAACCTCATAATAAAAAAAATGTCACATCATGAACAGAATGTTACAAAACCTATGTAATAGTATATATAACCATACATAAAATTTTCCAGCCCCGTCACCAGATATTTCATCGGGACGTCAACCCCCGCCGCCCTGTCATTACACTGATGGAATTTTATCGGCTCCCCATCGACACGCCGTACTTGTGCCACTCGTATCCGTCTGCGGTTTGAATTAATGTAAAACTTCCATTGAAATTTGTTTAAAACGGACGCCGTGTTACGTATAAATGATTTAATGTATAAGTACAGTGTTAAGTTCATTATCAGAATCAGTATCGATATTTTCATTCACATCAATATGTATTAAAATTATTACAATATAAATGGACCACTTCGTTGTGACTAAAACATGACATGACATGAAAACATTTTCGACGCGAATACATTTTACTAAAAAAAACATCCACTTAGGTGGCGGTGTCTACTGCATAATTATATTATAAGGTAGACGCTCATATAAGGTAGGTAACGTTCATATCATAAGGTAGTTAACGCTCATATCATAAGGTAGGTAACGCTATAAAACGGAAAATATTATACCGGCCATAGAGCTATACAAATGAAATACAAAGTAATAATAATAACGTCTGTTGGTTTAATAGCAGTAGTAATAATAATCAATGTTATGCGTTACTGCCGGGTGACGGTCTGTGTTTGAACCTGTCTGTTATCTACAATGAGGAAAAACAGGAAACCAATGTATTTATCATAGACGAAATCAGCGTGAGAAACCGAATGTGACGTTGCACATAAACAAGAGAATTAATCCTTGATTGTAATACGCATATTCTGTTACACTTCTAATGAATAATGAGATGACTACAAATACCAAATTTTGCGACGTAATCTTTCAACATATCCGCCGACTAGTTGTGTGCAATGTAAAACCAGAATCGAATTAAACATGCAACCGAAGCGCGACACCCATTCAAAAATCAAGTGATTTCAATATCACTTAACAACAATCAATTTTCCGCACGCGCACGACACCACGTACGAGTAACATCCGTTTTAATTACAGTGGCATTTTATTGCGATTGAACTTGCGTTGTCTGCGGTCGAATCAACATAACTGCGCCGCTGCGTTGTGTTCGACGGTTCCAGTATGCACGGGCGCGGGTCGTCACCCATTTATTCGCAACAAGGATTATCCGTTGCCCGTTCGGATCAACAAGAGTCCGCCCTCATTCTTTTGCAAGCAGCCACTTATTTATTCGTCATCCGTCAATTTATGTGGTCTCCCTTGAGCATTAAAGTCGAATACTTCGACAATTCAAAGTTATCTATTGATTAGGTATTGTCGTAAAAGACAAATTAATATTCAAGTAAAAATATATTACAACTTGAACCGATCCCACGCGTATAAGTGGTAATACCGACACTTAAACCAACCAATAACACAACGAATCATTGCTCTAATTTATTTAAAACACGAATCAAAAATATATCTTCTTACTGTATCAGCGTACGATTAATCAATATATAAAATTATAGGAATTACCAGGCGTGATGATATTATATTTTACTGAAAATATGAGCATATATATGTGCATAGATTATTAAAGTATAAGATTAATATCACGATTTATCACATGTTAAACTCACTCCCTATTCCACAGTGGAAAGTGCTAAAAAAGGATGAAGTAGTAGTGATATACTAAACACCTATATCTAACCCTTCCGGAATTACAGGTGTGATGTTGACGATGATGTGACGATGTATGGTACTATAAGTGAATTGCCTAATTTACCTAAACCGCATTTTTTTCAATGTTAGGTATCGACAATAATAAAATACAATAATAATAACTAGTAACAAACGTCTCTCGTTTCCACACATAAGAGGCTAACCTTATCAACGGCCGATGTTGCTGACAAATGTGAAATATATTTATATAATGTGAAAAAATCAAACAAACAGGAATACATTTGAATGCATTAAAAGCTAACAACATGGAATGTTAAGGCGTGGAACGATAAGTTTTTAAAAAATTACACACAAGTAACGTAATCTTCGCCTCGACACGCTCATACAAAAGCGGCACATTGACCTTCGACGTAATCCAAACAGCAGGTACGATCGATATTTTTTTCATTTTCCCCACCGACTCTACAATTAAAGCTCCTTATACATCATCACTAATTAAAAAGTATAATGACCCGACATAGCCGATAAAGAAATACATTTTTTTCCCGATAACGGGCGGACTCCATCGCAAGCGAGTATAACATACAAGTGACAGACACATTGATAAACACGTCGCGCGGATGTGTGAAGTTACTAAGCCCCCAGAGATGACGGTGTCGGTTTATTCTGAAGATGCAGCGAACTGGTAACTCGTCGTATACTTTAAACACGTATGTAGGTTACATTTACGAAACGCGTTGACGATTCACTGAACCAAACTTTGAATCAAAACAATGTATGTGTAAGACAACGTAACATGACGCCTGTATACCTAGAGAGATAGGCAGAGGAGTGTATTACACTCCCACGTTTCATCATTAACGTTTATGTACCAGTATGCCATTTATTGCCTGAGCCTGTTAAAGAAAGCAAAATATTTGAATTCTAAACTTTCATAGCGGGGCTGAACTCTGAAGCATAAAATCATTACGTGAATTTAATGACAATTTAAATTGATATCACGGTGTTGTTCCTGCGCGTATAATTTCGTGTTTGCTGTTCATTCATAATATTACTGAACATCCTGTTCATTGTGTCATAATTTACTTTTATATGACGATATTGTGACGCTACCGGAAGCTTACACGTATGATTAGTTAGAGGAATAATCTAGAGCTTAAAGAATAAAAATATATTAATAATCGGTAGTATATTATTTTATAAATTGACGTTAGGAAATTATTCAATGCGAATGCTTCCACAGACAACGCTTCACCGACCAAAACGATTCAAGTCTACACTGAGCTTAACGATTCTAAAATTAGCACTGGTCATATACGATTTTAATTATGTAATTTTCTTGTAGCCACGGTGCATCGTGATTTCACGGTTTTAAAACGGATGCTTTATATCGTTTCGAGTGATTTGATGTATTGAGATCGGATGTTACGTACAAACTCACCGTTTATTTCATGTTATGAGCGTTATAGGCGCACTTCTAATATGAACTATAGCGAGACGGGTCACGATATAACACAATATATATTTTCCATAGTAACACTGTAATGAATGCACACGAAGCTATAATATAGAGCAAGTCATATCTTGCTATAGCAGGACATATTTCGATATAGCAAGACATGTTTCGGTATAGCAAGAGATATTTATTTAAGACGTATTCTGTGTCAGGGTGGAGTAAGAATACTTTTCCCGTCTCTGTGTCTAAATAGAGGGGGTCGCGAGAGGCGCCTAAGCCCTCACAGACAGATCGCGATACGCCACTTTCAACCAAGACACGGATTCTTAAGTGCTCTGGCTGTCTATAAACGGTAGCGTAGACGGTGCGAGAAGCTGTGTAAGAAGCAGAGCACTGCCACCCCCAATCTGCAATCCCCAAGCTGGGCATGGGGATTACGAACATAACCCCTCAGGAGAGGACTATTTCCAGCACTGGACTGCAATAGACTCACGTCCTCATCTTTATCATAATCATATTATGATAATAATGAAAACGTATTATTACACAATAATCTTAAATATGTAAATTATAGTATAGCTACCGTCTTTGAGAATTTGGTATAAGATACAATAGCATACTATATTAATATATGCACATTATAACGCCACCTATGACGACCTTTACAGTATCTTTAGGATTGTAATTTATCTCAAAATAAGATATTATGTATAAGATATCATATTTTATTTACTTGTACACTAGGCCTGTTGGTATCGTGGGTGTCATAAACTCCTACACAAAGGAACAACACGAGCATTCAAAACTAGGTCTGGTACTTGAATTTAACATGTACGTGTCTGTCTTTGTCTCAATACTAGGACATACAGGCGGTTTACGATATGTGGTTTTATAGAAACTTTACAAAAAAGCTATCTAAACGTAACTTCTATCTAACAAACCATATAAACCATAATAAATATGCTAAGATCCTCAAAATATACTTAGCAAATAATAATAGGGTATCAAGGTATCCTATCCCATCACTATGAACTGCAGGCGATTGTATGTACATAGGGTGTCCAAAACATGTCGAATCAAATTTGTGTCGTTAATTTCCTTCAAATAAAACAACAGTGTGGAACGATTAAAAAACGATTTATTACACGGTAACAATAATGGAAATCTAACGTTCGGTTAATATACATATATACGTCTTTTGTAATCCTAACACGTCCTTGGCATAAAGTTGCTGTCGACTCTATCATTAATAAAATTCTTTTCTTACGCTGACAGTACAAAAATTACTTATAGAGCAGTGAACTTTTAAAATACGAGTGGAAATGATAAATAAATAAGTTATGTTATGATTTCATCATGTATTATAATTTTGCTTTCGATATCATTGCGGCGTCGCGTCTTCGGAATATGTATAAACCGAATTAATTATCTAAGTTCTCAGCTAGGTAGAACATTCTTTAATTTATTGAAAACTTGATTTATTGAAATAATGTAATATACTAAAGATAATACAACAATCCAATCGTAACAATATGTGAAGCTTCCAACTATACAAATGATAACCACAAAGGAGCTCACGGCGAAATCTCGAAAGCAACGGCGACTCCATGTAGCACATGTCCATAGGCCACGGTGATCACTAAGCAGGAGGCCCGCCTGTCTGCATGCTAGATTTAATGTTAAAAAAGTACCTCAACCAGGTCGGAAACCAATAACTAAAGCGATCACAAAAAACATACGCGAAATAAGCCGATGCATAATTGAAAAACACGCCGATGTGTTTATAGATATTCAAATTTATTCAATTTCGCGATATCAGCTGTCTGTCATATATATAATTCAAATAACAGTAACCTGGTCTCAGTGGCTCATTATAAAAACAGGTGAACCGGTTAACTAATATCACAACGTAGTTAAGTCTTAACGTCAGTTAAACTCAATTTAGTTTTTTATAAGCGTATATCTATTGTGGAAAAAACTACTTACTTATTTAAAAAATATATATATAATAGTATAAGTATATATTTTATACTCCGCATCCTTGTACCACCATTAGTAGAGTATTCATGTTTGATTACGAAAAAGAAACGAAAGTAAATTCCATAAACTCAGGTCTCGGCCAGAACACGTCTAAATTACCGACCAAAGATTTATTACAAAATGACTCACCAATTTCATTTCTGCTATTATAGTGAATCTTTTGTTTCATCGTTAATATTTTACAAAATATTTATACGTTTCTTAATGCATTCGATGAAACTCTAACACGAAACTATACATTGACGTACTTTGAAATTATTCTTTTTGACAAAATAACAATAAGATATACATATGTATTTCTTGACATTCGCTGTTTATTTAGTGGTTAATGCAACAATCTAAATTGTGGATTCGATTCTCAGCCAAGAGTTATATTTGTGCGATGAGAATGAGTGTTCGCTCGTTGTGATATATTGTATTCACTGGTGTTTACATTTACACCGAGATCGGGGCCACATTCGGAATGTTCATGCAGCCGGGCGACGACAGAGCGTCGTGTATTTGACACATTTTACTTAAATAAATAAATAAAAATAAAAAAAGCCTTTTATTTCATGCAAGATTTCACAGACAATCGTAATTTGAATAATTGTTACCAATAAAAAAATGAATTACATATGATACAATTTTAAATCAACACTTCTATGAAAGATTAATCTGAATATTATTTAATTGTAATAGCATAAATCAATTTTGACTATA
>DWEI01002429.1:0-14387 GCA_018245875.1 Mysoria ambigua | reverse complement strand
TCAATAATGTTGTTTCTTTTTTTTGTAATACTTTTTTTTTTTAACTTTTGATTTGTATTTTTTTTGAGGCAATAAACTATTATTATTATATTATTATTATTATAAAAAAATATAAAAAACACACATGATACAATTTCCTAGCCTATTGGCATAACAAATGTCGTTACTAGTTACTCTCAAAATGGTAAATTAACCTATACAACTTTACCAAAAATAGAATAATCTAATATTATATCACGCCTATAATCCCTGAAGGGGAAGGCAGAGGAGTGCAGTACCCTTCCAAGCATCACCAGTCACGCTTGCGTCCCACTGTGGAATACGATAGATGGTGGGCACATTACGTATAGACCAATCTACCTTCATTTAAATTCTGCAAACTCATTTCGTTTGCACGCTGAGGAAAGTCCACGCGATTCTGGAACTTAATTCGATATGACAACACGTGCGGTAATAAAAAAAAAAAAACATGAACTCTACGCAGTTTCTTCGTCCGTCCGACAAGGAGCACGGGACTCTATGTATGTCTGTTCTAATTGAATCCGGACACCTGGCCGGCGGTACAATGCGAATCGAAGCGCATGATCGATCGTGTCATTTGGCACGCACCATCGGTCAACAGAGATTTGCGCAAAATCGACAGCGAGGACACGGGTGATGTAAATAATGATCTATCGGCAACTGTATCGACGTTTTTTATATCACCGAGACGTGTCAGTAGATAAAATTAATATTATTCTAAATTTTTATTTCAATTATTTTTAAATCTAATAAATGCATTAAATCATTTAAAAGATATTGTTAATGCTTAAATAAATAAAATATAAATATTACTCATATTTTAAACACATGAATGACTGAATGTGGAATAATTAGTGCAATTTTTTTTTTTTGTAAAATTGGTTATGAAAAATTTGAATATAACTACCGAAATATAAAAACTGAATAAAAACATCCTTATCAACAACAAAAAATTGACATTCACAATTTTATCGATTATCGACGTTTGTCGTCCCTCGCCATCACTTGACAGCAGTGACAACTTTAACACGTATTATTGACCCGATGATCAATGATCCAGGGGTATTTGGATCAATAAAATTATGCAAAATCATCGTCTATATTGTTGTTGGTATTGACCTTTTTACTTGATCGCTAGATATATTGGGCCTTATGCAGTGAGCGGCGTTGCGAGCGGGCCCATTGTTGCGGGTAGCTGCACGCTGCGTCATCGTATTAACGGTTATTTTTATGTGTAATAATAATTTGTACTCAAACGTAATATTGTTGGAAAATGTGATGATTAAAATTTTTGTCAACGCTTTTTTTTAAGAACAGATATTAAACTGTATTTACTTGTAATATGTTTATAATATCGGCAATAATTTAGTCTCTTTGATTTTTTCTAATAAATGCAAACAACACTAAAGCGACATCTATATAAATGTAGATTGGTTTGAATTAAAGACGATAGATAGACAACGAAAAAAGCAATCAACAATGAATGTTAATTAAAGCCGATGTATAAATAAAGTGGTCCGTTCAACAAATTCGCAAGTGCACCACGCACCGAGCGGTCACCTGGCAGCCGGCCAGCGGGAAAAATACACAAAAAAAGACGCGCACATAAATACGTCCCTGTTTGTCCGTCGACGGTCATCGGCTCGGGCAATACACGGAGAAGCATTCGCATTACTCATGCACAAATAAGTACAGATAGACAAACAGCAGCTCAAAGTGCACTCGCAGGACACTTATATCCGAATAAATTACATCTATATTGCACGTCGCTTCCAGACACGCTCGTGGATTTCTTGCGTGTCTTTTTCTGCAAAATGAGTTTCTAAAATCTCGCAAAGATACGAACGTTTAAATTGAAAGTGGAGTCGTTGAAATAAATTTCATAATTAAACAATTGGAACTGACACCTGAATTGTAAAATACTATTTTTATTCGGTATTCAGAGAGCATGTGTATCTTATAATTTTTTTAGGTCGGCGCGCGACGATTTGTCCGACATCTCTTTTCCCATTCAAAACTTAAAACAAAAGTACACGACACCGACAACGAAAAAGGTGAAAAAGCCATCCAACTTCTCGGCTTTCAAATCAAACACAAGCGATCGGCCAATATTTGCTCCCTCGTACATTGTTTGACCAAACTTTTCGCACCCGAATCACAGTTAACAGGACCCTTGTTGCCCAATAAAAATAACCAACAGGTCCGGTCCGGATATCGGGAATTTTCCTCGCCCTCAAAAAATTCTTAACGACCACACTACTTAAAAAGCGGCCACTCAAAACTAATCCCTATGGCACTGCAATAAGACTACAACGTTCGCATGGGATCTGTCTTTGGCTATTCACTCCCTTCGTAAGTGATTTAGCCCATATGTTGAAAACAAGTGAACTGGCTTCTTAACGCGCTGGACGCCCCAAATTGAGTGGATTCGAGGGTGCAAAATGGGTGTTTATTGGAATTTCCTATGGGTGAATTTCACACGTAGTTGTGGCCAGGGGTTGATCGCGATTTATGTGATAAAAGGAAATTCTTCATGAAAGCAGAATGGGTTGGATATTATTAGACTCAGAATCCTTTATGTCAACTGATCGCAGTAAAAATTTAAGACGGTTTTTGGTTATTTTAGTGTTCCTGGTGGTTTTAATAACTATTTCACATACACATTTATATAAGTAAGAACAAATAACACATAGTGAAAAATAATTCAGTAACTAAAACGTGAATTAACTTATGAATGGACCTATTGCAGTAATGCAATGACAATAAATCGATATCTACCCTTCTATTTTTCCATTGTTGGAACCAGAATGAGAGGGTTAAGGCCATAGTCTGCCACGCTGGCGAAGTGCAGGTTGGCAGACTTCACACACCTTAGAGAATATTTTTTAAGACGCATGGTGTGCAGCTTTCCTCATTATGTTTTCCTTCACTGTAATAGCAAGTGCTATTTATATTTAAAATGCATATTTATTTAAGAGGTACGCGCCGGAAATTTGAACCCGGTCTCCCGAAGTAAGAGGTCGTATTTCAAACCACTAGGCTATCACTGCTCAATTGCAGTAATGCACTGACTATCAACACAATTCCATAAAGAAATTGATACAAAAATAAATATTTAAAGAGAATACACAATGCCTAAAATATTTTTAGTACTAAGAAAAGTTCTTAAAAATATCAATTGTAAAACATTAATATTCATTTCAACAGCAACCTCCTCTACCGGATATGTGATCAATTGAGCGAAACAGCTTGACCGCGAGTACGAATGACCCTTCGTGTCCCTTCAATCATTCATAAGCTGTTTCACTGGGGTGGCTTTTAGGATTCCTTGTGAAAATGAAATGGGGTGTCGGGGAAAATATCTTACTCGCCTTTTTTGGTTTATCTACTACATCACAATCAAATTTCGTTAAAATATTTCAAGTCATATCTGTTGAAGTTTTTAAATTATATGTGAAACTAATGTCCAAAATGGCAGGTATTTAATTAGTTTTCATCTAAAGACGTACCGTACCTAAATCAATTTCTGCTACTAAGCCGCATTACCAGATTTATTTTACTTTTATCAAGTAGGAGTTGTGGTTTAAACTTAGAAAGACATGTATGCAGCAGTGGACTGAGATAAACAACCGATGATGAGAGTGGTTATGATGGATACCAAAATAAAACATCAAATAAACCCATTATACACAATTTATTACAGAAAAAATACCATACATATTTAAAAAACATACAAAAAACCACTTTACTTAGTGGACTAAAATTTAAAATCACAAAACAGAGTAACATGTGAAATAACTAAATCGAGCTAGAAAACTAAGTCTTACTTAAAAATAGCAAGGCGCCAAGATTGCACAAGGATTAATGTGGAATATTTTTGGTTCTAACATGTAAAGTAGATTGAAGATCAAATAAACTCTAGTAATGAGAACTTGGCTATGCACTAGCGTGCACCTTCACATGGTTATTCACACCATCGGTACTTTAACTACAGTCTGGAGGACCAATAAGATTGTCACAAAGAATAAAACAGTGGTTGGTATCGATTTTGTCGTCTTATTAGCGGCGAGGGCTCTAGGAGCTACGATTGGCATCGCGAAGACTTGACTGTTGCAGCGATTCAACTGGAAAAGGATTAAAATGAAAAAATACATCTTACAGTAATTGATATAATATAACTACGAATCATGCATGTAACATCACCTGGAATAGAGGATGAGCTTATTGTCATAACACCGGACACAAGTCCAAATTCCTAGCCAATACTAGAAATTCCAATTTGGAAAAATCCAATAGAATTCGTCTCGGAATTTGAAACAAACTCTTTTCGATCGGTATTCACGTGTGCAACAAATGGACTATCAAGGCAGTCAGTTACGAAATAAGTTCAAAGCATTTATACCACTCACTGATAAAAGAAAAACATGTTTCTTCAAATACCATCAGTTTGACACTTTCACTTTTAAGATAAATAAAAAATTTCTTCAATCGTCGTATCTACAAACGGATGGTAAACACTAACACTTAAACTAACAATTCACTATTAGAACAAAGGACTACTTTACACGCTTAACACCAACCAGTATACGCCTAAGTCTTTTTATCATTAAAATCTTGAAAATTACCAGGTAAACTTCTAGAATCGCGAACAAGAGCGGGAGAACTTAATGTCTACAAATGTTTATACATCATTTACCTCACAGCAAGTAGTCTCTGGTGTGCCCACACACCCAGACCGACAGCCACGCACCACGGCCTCCAAGTTAGAGCTCTTCGATATAACCGTCATAAAACACTTGTCATCGATACTATGGCATGTCATTGTATGCACCCTGAAAGGGATAAATTTTATGGAACTGATATTTAAGAGAACAAAAGCAAAGTTCATGAAGATGAGAGAACAAATAATTTAAACAGGGGTGCTATGGATAATCATATTGTTATAGTTCTGGTTATATGCGGCACTCTGGTAATAAGGGAAATAAGGGACCTGGCGTAAAGATATGTACATATTAATTTTTTAAATTCGTAAATAAAGTCAGTAATTTATGTCTAATATCATTACATTTTAATTGATGGCACTAGTTCCTTAGATAAACTATGTTTTGTTCCTCCCTTGTTATTCTTTCAGATAATTAGCTACAAATTTCTTTATTACCTGTACTTAGAAGGATCCAAACATGATTTAATGGGCGTGTCGGCTTTGTAAGCGCAAACGTAGCACTCGAGCGGACGCTTCGCGGTAGTTCTGGTTAGAGGGAGCGTCTTCGGCGTGGGTATGAAAGTCGATCCTACCCGTCCAGACTCCAGGTCAGGTTTCTCAGCTGCCGGTTCGTCGGCGTCCTCATCGTCGTCGTTCTCGTTGTCCCCGCTATCGTCCTCGGAATTACTAAAACAATATACGTTTTATTTATCACAAAATTTTACAAACTCGATGAAATTTACATCTTCTATTCATTATCGCACATTAGCAAAACCGAAGACAGTTGTTATGACATTTAGAATATCATGACCTGTTTCTATTATAATCACTCTTGATTATATAAATACGAATACTTACTCATCCTCGTCCTCCTCGTCCATTTTGCCACCAATCCTGGCCGGCAGCAACAGCAAAACTGCCAACAAAAGCGCGCACCTCCACCGCACCATCGCACCGAACAGATACAAGTTTATTTTGTTAATTCAATATTATAACCGCTTACACGTTAGATTTATCATTTTCAAGTCCAAAATCTTTAATCTTCCTTCCTGTTATTCAATCAAGTATGTGTTATCTGACAGATTAGACTAATGCGCTTTCGTGTTTGGAATGCTACAATTGTTTTCTTCTGACGCGTCTTCTGTCTTACTTTAATGATACCTTCTTGCTAATATGTAGACATACAAGGACATTAATAATGGAAAATATTCAAATATACACGCATTATTTTGTGTAAAAAATTGTGATTTCAAACTAACTGTAACCAACTGCAATTAAATGTGAACTATGTATTGTACAGTATTTGAACACAATACAATTTCAATGATCCAATACAGAATACTTCGCATGATGAATTTCGTAAGTTTGAACGGATAGTAAAGCGCAATACGAACATTCTATGCGAAGCCGGAGTTCATAGTATCGTGAACATATGTATATCACACATGAGCACACTCGAGGCATCTTCATGTGTGTTTTAGAACTAGCTACTCGCGGATAGATGGCGCGCATGTTAGTAAAAAATTGGCAATAATTTCAATACTCACGAGATATTCGCGCAATACAGTATTCACGTCAGTTGTCCTCTAGCAATATTCACGCGCAGATATCCTTAAATAATTCAATTGTTACCCTTAAATATTTTACTAAGTTGTCGGTCTTACCCGGTAAAATATTTTAGCTTATTTACGCTCAATGTCGATACAGCCTAAGGAATAAAGAAAAAGTATAATATTTAAATAGTGTCTTATTAAAAACAATAATAGAAATAAATTAATATTTTATGTATTCTACAAGTAATCACAGAAACATTAACATCACTTACAATTGTAAATAGATTTCTCCTTCAAAAATACGTAATCTTATTAGAAAATCACAATAACAGAAAGATTCTAACTTATATGTTTGGTTCACACATGCATTCTGATTGGAAACAATCTTATTATATTTTCCAATCATGTACATCATAAATCGGCTGCTTTAAGGGGATCATTACGTTATCCTTCATCTAAATGTTGGAACAATATTCCGCCACCTTTAAGGAACCTGCAACATATTCACACTTTAAAATTTAAATTGAAACAATTTATATTTACGCATCAAGAAAGCCAAGAAACATTAAGACTTGACATTAGTGTAATCTAATCAAATATGCTTGCCTGTACATTAAAAACATTTGTCTGAGCCACGTGATATACTGTATGGTAAATTTAAACTCCTTAAACATTTAATCAATTGTTCATTTCTGTTATGCTGTGTTGTTTCGCTATGTTATTTTATGTTATATCATGTCACGGCACTTTATGTTTGTTATGCTATTTATATAATTTGATAGTGTATATTGGCTACCCTCCCGTGACGTCCTCGGGCCCTACGGACCGACCAGCGCTGGTTGTTCCAGGGCTTCCAGAACAATGCTAAGTACGATCCTTTTTGTAATCTGTGCAATCTGCAATTATTATCTTTGATGAATTGTTCGTTTTAATGGTTGTATAACGTGTAGGTGTACATATTGCAAATAAAATGTTTCTTTCTTTCTTTCTTTTCTTTCTTTCTTTCAATTAATCGAGATCGCCCCCTGATAGTCTAAGAAAGTAAAGGTAATTTTGAAATCGCGATTCTTGAATTATATGCCATTTTTTTCCAAACCAATTAGTATTCTCTCCTCATAATTGGGTCAAGGTGTTCTTTTACTGACGATGAACGACCAACCCGCCGGTAGAAAGCTTTATGCTAGACATTCTCGCAACTAACTAGTTTACGGTTAGTGTAAAACTACTATTTAACATTCATCCTCATTACTTTACTGATCATTATATCGTAGAAGTATCGGTGCTGTATTATGGAGGCTCCATGGCCGTACGAGGAACCCGTAAACCGCTAGAATATGCCACGAACGGAATAAAAAAAAAATTAACTTATAATATATTTATTGTCGTTTCAATTAAGTGAAGGTATTTTTAACCGACTTGAAAAAGGAAGAGGTACTCAATTCGACTGTATTTTTTTATATTTGTTGCTTGATTACTTTCGACTGGGTGGATTTTGTTGATTCTTTTTATTAGATAGTCTAGTCTAGATAGTCTAGTCTTAGTGTTTTCCATGTGGAAAATTCTTAAAACATTCTCGTATTATCTTAAGTACTGCAAGGTGTATGATAGAGTTTCCTCAGTGGACACCGTCACCAAACATATACTTACCAATAAATGTACTTACAGTATATTATCGTAGTACTTTATTACATTCTTATTTTTATTATTGAAATTGTAGAAAAATACCGAATTATTTTCTTACGTTTAATGCATATTAATTTACTTTGGAATTTTTTTTTTTGTTATTTATTTATTTCATTTAGAGACTACATAAACATTAAAAAAGTAACATAACACCTGTAATTCACGAAACAGTAGGTAGAGTAATGTAGTACAAATCCACTGTAGTAAGTCCACGCATAAACATCCCATGAATGTATTTGTATGATGAAATGCTCACAAATTAGCATGTATTCCAGTACATAACTTTAGTGGAACGCATCACGAAAGTATATAGAAATTACAAATAAGAATAATTGCATAAACTTAGATATACAAATATCCCGTAAAAATAAATAATCAGTACTACAAAATACAACAGCAAGTTAGGACACTGCTTTAATTCGTGTGTGATGATTTCATATTCCCGATATCTCCGACGTGGCTACCACGTAAACGACCTGGCGTGACGATATAATATTCCCAGCTCCGTCTCAGGATCCCAAGCTCACCCCAGCTACCTGTGGTACACCCTGCATATGACAGAGCAGGCTGTGGCGACCGGCCAGCCGAGGTATGGCGCAGTCAACTTCGGCCCCTTAGTACTCTGACCAGCGCCATGAGCAAAGGATTCCTTTAGAGAGTGCGTGGTCATCACTGTACTGATACAAGCTGATGGTAATGATGTATTTGAATGTGTTCGTAATTAAAACACCTAGCTATGTTCATTTGACTTCGTTAAATGGAGTATATGAGTCCTTTTTTTAATAGCTGGTCTAAAATTCTTACGCATCCGAACATTGACATAACATAATATTCGTCAGTTATTGCAAACTAGTGAATTAAATACCGAACTAAGATGATTATATCAAACATATCTTTAAAGTTGAGTTAAAGTCACAATTTAAACCAGGATTCAAAAGTATAAACACGGTTAATTCAAATGCGCGCACGTCGAGTGTAAAAAAGTTTTCAAAAAGAATAATCTGGAATAAGTGATAACTAAAAAACATAATTTCCTGTAAAAATAACGACCAAACTATAAACAGACAATAAGTTGATCACGAAAATCGTGAAATAATATATGTAATAAGAAATGTTTTGATAACCTTATAATTAACCAGGTAACAAAATAAATTACATACGTTCATGTATGAATCTCAAGTGTACACTGAAGCTGATTTTTTTCGGTAAATAAAAGCTATCAAGGCAATATTTGTTATAGCGATTAACGAAATCACAAATAAAATCATAGAAGTGTAACAAAAATACTAAATGTCGTATTCGTACTGTACATATACGTTAAGCGATCAAAAATTTCTATAGCGACATAGATAAGCTTGTATATCTGACACGCGGCAGCAGCAGAATAATATGCAACGGGAGGGTCTGTTCAAACGTCCACCCCGCTAAACTTTACAGGGGAGCGACATTAATAAACGAGAAGCAAACTAAACGTAACTCTTTCAACCACGCACACAACGGGCCCGCTGGCAGTCGTTGCCTTTGCGTCGCACACCTAACTGGGACTCGTGGCGCTTATCGCTCGCACAAAGCGCGGGCCGCGCCGCAATCCCCATCGCACAAACCCGAATACACGACCTCATTAAAAAATGAAACCTCACAAACATGCCCCAAGCCTACAAAAACCCCCAAGACTCGTCAAAGCGAAAAGCGCTACCTAGCGGAGAGTAGCGGAACTACGCCACTCGCGGAACCAACCTCTGTACTTTTTTAATTAGCCTCATACACCGAGTGAATGCGTGAAATACGTTAGATTTTTTTTCTCTCGTGCGCGGTTAGTTTGGTAGCTTTGAGCAAAGTATGTTAATTTACAAGTAGCTTCACTCCTGTACTTTTTGAACTGCTCCACACAGGGGATTTTCCCTGCAGCGGAATGACGCTTAAACGTAACTTTAAGAGGTTATACAGGACTTAATTAGCAGCGACTTTAGTGATATAGTTTTAATATTGAATGTCGGGATATAATGATCGTTTACTAACGCTGTGGGTGATTAAATAGAAGTGATATATTGGTTCGAAGCAAGGTTAGTGAGATGCAAGTTGGCCTGCGTTCTTTTATCTCCGTCTAGGTTGGTTCAAAAAGTGCAAACTCTGTACAAAGTTCACTTTCGCCTTGTGAACTAATTTTTCGCTCGGTGTCAAGTTCATGGCTGCGGGGGGTGGCGCGGCGCGGAGGGGGGAAGCGAGCCCGCTATGATAAAATAAAATATTCATTATGATTGCTTCAAGCGGCAATGTTCGCGGGCACATTATTATACCCCTCTTGAGTATTGGCTGTTGAAATCATTACCCTCTATGCGAACGCCAAAAATCATACTTAAATCATATAGTGTAGGGCTTCCGTTAATATTAGATTCTATAAGAATGTTACGGAAAAATCTATAAAAGTAGTAAAACTCTCTTTTAACGTCATTAAAACACATGGTTTATTGCAGTACTTTTATACAATCCATTAAAATAAACGAAAATAGAAAGCGCAGAATATCTATAAAAACCTCAATAAAATCCGAAATCTGCCAGTAAAACTTAATATACTGATTATTATACACACCTTAAATCTGAACCCATCGTTATTACTATCATGTTTACTTAATTAACCTGTGTTTTCTATGTCGACTTACTTTGAAATTAAATTTTCCAGAACACAATATTAGACAAACTATAAGACCAAGTCGTGACGAGCGTACTTCTTAAAAGAAAGCTAAAAAGTGACGTAAAAATCGTCCCGGACCTTCCCCAACAAGCGTCGGCGTCTCAGAGTCTAAACGTTTCTTTTCCCCCCTTAATTAGTCCATTAATCCGACGAGCTGGACGAATACTCGATTCCGTATTCATTAGCGTCCGCGAATCGAAATATTTTGACGGAGCGCGACTTCATTGTACTCACTGAACTTGTAGAGTTTTCTCGTCTCTCTTTTCTCTCCTTCATTGCTCTACGACTTTGTACTCTTCGAACGCGGACAATATAATGGTTGATTTACTTGCCTCTATGTTCAGATGTGACCTTAATGCTTACGTGAATATTTATAACAGCTTAAGAGATTTTACATTTTTCTTTTTTAATATAATAATAAGCATATATTAACAATATGCATGACAATAGGCTCACCACCTATTCCACAGTAGGATGTAAGCCTAACTGGTGAAACGTGGGAGTGTTTTCCATTCCCCTGCCTATTAGAAAGTCTAAATTAGAATGTTTTATAATGTTCGATCCGGGAATGCAACCCGGGACCTACCGATCGGCAGTCGCACCTACAACCAACACGACCAACGAGGCAGTCAATAGTATTTTAAATACATAATATTAGTTTAATATTTTAAACTTGACAGTTTTAAGATTCGTTTTACCCAAAAATGTAAGCGATGGAGATTAATTATAATTGCAAATCGTGAATCAGAGTCTCGATTTCTGTTCGATGTATGGCAGCAGAATCACCCCTTATTCCACGGACGAACGTAATAATTACCGACAAAACATGAGAACGTAATGCACGCATCTGCTTACCTCTTCGAGGATTATAGCCTTCATGTTACGTTCTACGTTAATTATTATTAGCGTAGGTTTCAAATAATGATATATTAAGTGAAACATTTTATAATATATGTACATGTATTACACCTGATGAACTTAGTCAAGCGCCAGGACACCGCCGCTCTACATTTATATTCCGCAACAGAATTCCTTTCGCCGAAGCTCTCCAAATCAATTGCCATTCGTGTATTTGTGAAGCAGACGATAGCGTCCCGTGAGAATGTACTCGAGGCCCTTAAAAAGTTATTTCTTGTTCTGCATTCGATTTCAAAGGCAATTGGAAATGTTTTGACGGAGAGCGATTTTATCGGCACTTGTTGAGTTTGCGCGTATTGATTGATTCGCAATTTTGTGTTTTATGATTTAATATATTTTGGCCGCAAACACTATAAAGGATCGTGATATTTTTTTAAGAAATAATGAAATGGGTAAATGGATTTACTAACGGTCTCGTGTGATCTCTGTATTCGGTTAAACGATCTTCAAAATCAAGTAACATAGTGGCAAAAACTTTATTGAACAAAAGGTGATACTCATTTACAGGGTAAAGACAGAAAAACGTATGGTTACAAAGTACTGACTAAGAATACTAACAATTCTCGTTACATCTACTTTAATAGATTTAATAACTTTGTTGTAGAGTAAAAATATTCACAATATTTATTGGATCTCAATATTCCACTTAAGCAAAAAAATGCCATCAAGGTCTAACAAGCAATTTCTAAAACTTTTCCTAAAGTTGAATAGTGAAATACATTGAATAACGAAACGGTACATAAATACAAATTGAAACAATCGAAGAATACTGCAGTAGTATTTAAGTAATTACGTGTATAAGTAAGAGATTATTTGCATTATAGATACATTTGTTCCACGTATGTACTGTCTTCTTGACTGTTATAAGTTATTAATATATTTTGAAGTAACTCGATTCTATGCGATACAGATCACACCCATTGCAAAAAAAGACTCTTGACCAGTAGCGTGACGAAAACGTGTCACAGATAGCTGGAAGTTAGCACTTACTAAACATATACATATTTAGTCTTAGTCTTACAAAGTTTGTCGTATTTACCCTGATCAAAGTTAAAGGAATTGTGAAGATATATTAGTGAAAATATAAAGATCTACTACCACTGCATTTTCTGACCAATATTTGAACAATATTGAACTCATTCAAAATCATAAGTCATTCTTATCACACTTAGTACGTAAGTTTATTCTACATAAATCTTGTTTTATTGAAATGCTGTTTTATTTGTTCTAAAACTGTTTTTAAACAACAAAACACAGTGGTATCATAACGTCTTGTGATCAACAAACATTTGTTTTTGGCAAATCTGACATATACAGATCATGCTTCAGCACAAACTAAACATCTCCTAATTCTGAGCCCCAAGCGTGCAGAGTAACTACCGTGGGCAAATGAGACCCACACAGCGACAAGAGACCATTTTACTAAGAGCTCTCAATTTATTCCTTACTTCTTCTTAGGGTATTAATAGACGAAACAAGATGTAACAACTTCGCTAATAGATTCCAAGATATTTTTTGTAAAAAACTAGGTATGTGTAGTACAAATATGGGCGTTTATATTAAGATAAAATGCACAACTACTCGTAACTTTTAGCAATGAAAAGGTGACTTCCGCTCCGACTACATTTTCAGTATTTGAAGGTAAACCTACAAAATATTTCAATGGTTTCATATATTTCTTAATATTATAAATATTATCCTTATCCTTAATTTAAAAGCATATTGTTATTACGCAATAACAAGTGTGGCAGCGGCCTTATAAAGCGTTGTTACCGTGACATAAGCCATGTAGATAGATCACGTTAAACTGGCGATGTCATGTACATACATACGTACATGCTGCTGACAGAGTTAACATCCAACTTATTAGACGTTTCGGAAATTTGGTTTTGCCCCTACAGCATCGCAGGCTTTGCTGACACTAGGGATGTAATAGATATATACATTTTTGGCTATCGATACTTCTATATAACAATATAATATGTTACTTATAATTTCTCGTTTCGACGTTCCAAATAATTATTATAACAGACATTTGCTTGAAAAGACAAAAAATAAATATATTTTTGTTTTATTCTAGAGACAGACTAACCGGCGATCCATACTCAATGCTAAGTGGACTTTTATAAAACTCCTTGGCTCATGAATAACTGTTATGAAATGTTAACATATAATAATAAACGATATAATACAATTTAATTACGATTAGGTTCTGGCTAACGTGCACTAGCAATGCCTTTAGGCAAAACAATACAGATTATAAAATTTGTCAAGCCAAACTTCCCCGAAATCTATTTCATAAATACCACATGTATGTAATAATAAAATCAAGAGCACAATTGAACACATTAGCTTTAATATCTGTACAAAGTTTACTCTTAATATTATCAAGTCTTACCTCATAACGGACTTGGTGTCACACTATAACAGTAATAAGTATATAAAAATGTCGATATGTTACGTGACCTAGTTAAATCATCGACACACTGAAAGAGCTGTCAGCGCCATCCCTATATGATATCCAGTTGGTAATGCAAACGTTCGTGCGCCGGTCCGCGCTCGGCTCGAACATGTGGTAAATACCCCTTTTATGTACTGTTCTATATATACCAACATGTACCTCACTACGATGCTATCCAACTACGTCACTATTGTAGGTTCTTTTATATACGATGTGGCAAGAAATTTACATATGTGAAGTTGTTATTATAGTTCAAAAACTTTTTAAACGTAGGTATGAGTTATATAACGTAACTTCACGCCTGTAATCCCCGAAGGGGTAGGCAGAGGAATGCAGAACATTCCCGCGATTCACCGG
>DWEI01002428.1:0-14389 GCA_018245875.1 Mysoria ambigua | reverse complement strand
GTGTTCGACCCGGGAATCGAACCCGGGACCTCCCGATCGGCAGTCGCACCTGCAACCAACACGACCAACGAGGCATACTTGTGTTAATTTTGGAAATCAACCATTTAATATTATATTGAGTACTTGACTGTGGGATTGTGAAATGTTTCTGTCTCTGACTATAATATAAAACACTGTTCTGTTCAAATTTCTTGAATGAATGGGTTAATAGAGTATAACATTAATTCATTTACACACTCGTGTGCATTTTCCTTTAATTATTATTTATCGTTAATTAATAACATAGAGTTGGAGTCTCTATTAATCGATGTTGATTGTAATATTGTCCTTTGTGTAGTGCAATCTGTAACTTATATTTGTAATAAGTACAAATAGTTAATGTAAATAAGGTATCTGTATTGTAAATAAGCTAGTTTTTTTCTAAATATTTAATGTTTTTATTGATTGTTGCTTAATGGATTTAGAAATAGCTGAGGAAGTCCAGCAGGACTGGCCTGGGAAAGACCTCAGTAATCGCTGACCCCTGTGGGAAGTGGGTGTGATGAGATGTGTGTATGTCTCAGAAATGAAATGAAAATGTTCTGTATCTAGTTTTATATACACATGTTTTTAAAATAACCATTTGCCGATGAGTTGATGATAGCATAATTAAAAGAAACTTAAGTATTGTTGATTTATGCAATACCACCTTTCAAATCTTCTCTGTCATTAATTTCTACGAGTTTCTATGTGTAATTGAGATGGTAAAACGTTGCTGAAGTGGCTTCAGAGACCTAAACGAGGTCTTATCTGTTCCCCTCCTCGGTCAAGAAGTGGAAAACGTAGGTGGCAGATATAGTTTTTTTAAAGACACTGTCACTTCGTAGTGAGATCTCATCTTTAGTTTTCGATCTAGTGTAGTGTGTCGACCCTTATACATTAACGAGGTTATGACCTCAGTTAATTCGTACAACGACAGAAGTTGTTTGATTGAACTGTCGCCTTAGTTAGGACAATGTTCTAATAAAGGAAAGGTGACATTCAATTTATTTTCGTGGTCGTCTTGAACATTTATGTGAATATTCCATTATTTATCATCTATATGATGATTGTAACTGATTACGTCTTAGCCCTTTTATTCATATGAAAATAAAAAGGGTGATCATGTAACATCACACCTTTAACCTCCGATAAAGTAGGCAGCACAGTGTAGTACACTCCCACTTTTCAACAATTACGTAAGACCCACCAAGATATAAGAGAGGTGGTGGTGGGAGGAAACGTTAATCGTCTCGTCGTAATTGTATTAAATGAAAAAATAAACAACCTCAAATATTCGAATATTCTCTCGTCCATTTTTGATAAAATAAAAAATAATAATAACAATATTGGAATAAAAATACAAATTTAATACGAAAAAGTGTTTTATTACGCACTTATTATTTCAACCAAATGTTTACGAAATACTCATCTATAGCATAATGCATACACAATCGTTAGAAGACACCACGAATTATATAACGCTCCATTATATACTAAGAAAATACAAAAATATTAAGCGGTTTCTTGGTACACACCTACCGGAATACCTTACTCATTTTTTTATAATGCGAATGTTACACGTACTCATGAAATGCACCTTCTAATAATACGCTGTCCATACATCTTGGTCATTTTAACACTCCAAGACCGGTCTTTTTTCTCTTTGGCATTCCCATTACACATAATATACAATAATGTCGAAACAAATTGTACGCAAAATAGCATTTACAAGTTCAACTCGTACTTGTTGTCTTGTGATAAAAAAAACCTATTGTAACGGAAAATCAACGTCATAGGCGGAATTCAAAAATAGAGAGAACGCAATATTCAGTTCAATATATGCCCAACGAATTGACTAGGAATGCCAAAGCTATTTTGTATGGGTGCATAAAAATATAGTTCTAGGAAAAGCGCTTATTTTTTTTATCATCTAATCTCGACAACAACCACATTCGGCCAACAATCACGAAAACTAACATTTATTCTTTATCCACTTCAATACTGATCGTAGTCATCTTAACAATGGTCCAAAAATATCTAATAGCATCCCTAAACGATCGAGTAGAAAAATACATCAATTATGCTCCACAGAAATCTAGCTTTTTTTAAGAATTTTCTCACTTTATCATCATGATATTTTTGTGTCGTGTTCAAACGGCAAAGGTCAAAATACATTGTAGGTCTAAGAGTGTTAATTATAAACTACTGTGACAATCTCAATAAGTTCGATTAGTAAAACTGCATAATGTTCACGATGAAAATACAAAAAGAAAACATCCCAAATTATCCATAGACAATTGCGACCGCTCGCCGACCGCAGACAAGGAGCGCGCTACGGCTCCGGCGACACACGAACGCAGTCGACCCTCTTACGAATGAAATTTTGAATAGACATATTTTCTTTTTTTTTTCATTATTATTATTATTTATTTATAAGGCATGAATTAGGTACAAACGACAAAAATCAAACACTTATCAGTTTTAAAAGTTAATTATCACATTTTAGCCATCACTTCAACGTTTCATAATTATTAATACAATTTATACATTCTATTAACTTTACTACGCACTACGTTCGTGTGCCGGACGCTGGTCGTTGTTTTCTTCGCTGTCACAGGGTGGGTCGCGGTCGCCGCGCCGCTCAGCGTCGGTATTATTTTCACGGAACATTGTGCACTGGAACTCCCTAACATTTAACTCTATGACAACAGTTACAATAACACCAAACAGACGTGTGAATTTGCAATGCATTTGTCAATTGAACCTTATCATATTATACAACATTGAATTATACATATGTACGTTATTAGAAAAGACGTATCTGCTTAACTTCCCTACGAATCGATTATTCTAAATACATATTATATCACTGAACACTTGCAGGTTTTTCAATGCTAATGTGTCGAATAAAACGCTACAAATAACGAATTTATTACCGTACAGATTATGAATAAACTTATACGTCTTACGTTTTGTGTCGTTTCAACGGACACTTTTCACGTTGCAAGGGAAAAGCGCGGCTGAGATCGCTCGTTGATTCTTAATACTACGTCAAGCTGTTGCATTTTAAAAACACAAAAGCAGTACAAAAATGTTATTCTTGTATGTATCCGGGGTACGGTATATCGAAAACAAAAAATATCAAAGTATGAATATTTCATTCAAATACCCATTTATTTATACAGTTAATTTTTTAGGCCATTTTATATACATATAGTAACAATTATATTGTTTTTGAAACATAATCGAAAATTTCAAAATTACATTGTAATAAGTGTGCATTTTTTGTGCATATGAAAATGCTGTGATGACTGGCAACATTGATATTGCAGAACGGTTGAACATTATGCCCATAACTAATTTTAAATATGGTACTCGATGACCGTTAAAACCGTCGAGAATATTTCACATTCGATATTTGAATATCACGCTGACAGAACACTTGCATTTTCACACGCCCAATGGCCGAATAGCATTTACTCTCATCACATCAACACACCGCATCACAAATACGTCTTTTGCAAAAAGAAATGAAAAACACATGCATGTAATAGGTATGTCATAGTCGTGTGATCTTACAACCTAAATAAATCCGAAACACTAATTATGTAGCCGTCTATGAATATATTTTTTTTTCACTTCAGTTATTGTAAAAATAAAACACTTCCCGACAGTGATGATCGAAGGAGCGTCACTTACGTTGAACGTACACCATTAAACATTACATTATTTATATTACAAACGTATAAATACTAGTGGCAGTATCAACGCTTTGATATCATCGGCGATCGCGGTTATACTTCTTCATTGCGCACGATAGAATGCAAGTGTACGGGGCTGCCTCGTTACGATATATTGCAGTCGACAGTTCATCGATATGGCAACACACAAGCCTCGGCCTGGTGCTCGTAAACAATTCTGTCCAAAATGAAACTAACAAACCACAGAAAGAATTACCATATGTTACTATATAATGTACAGTCTAAGATCATTAGTAAATATGGCGCAAAATCCAAACTATTTTAAATCATAAGACATAATATACATACGTATGGATAAGAATAAATTTGTGAATATGAAAACTATAAATATTATGACTTCATCCGTCCCTTCTCGTTATCTATCGAGTGGAATATCTAATCTCAACATAAAAAAAAAAGAATTTACCCATAAATTATCAGCTGTAAAGATTCCCAGTTTAATTCGAGGCAACTCCATACAATTAATCGATGTTACAACTAAATCCCGACTACGCCGAGCAAGTTCGCACTTACTATTTGTAAACTTATATTAATTTGTATGAATTTCAATGTGCCTTAACATTAATAACCTCATTTCGCGTAACGTAGCTGTCCGGTTGGAAGAGGCGAATGTCATCGCCACGGACAGTCAAATAGTCGGCTGTACAATGTTTCGATCGAAAATTGATGTTAGGAGAAATAATCGATTATTCGCTTAGAGATAACGTTGCAATGGACGTGTGTTAAAAGCTTCCAAAGCCATTTTTTATCTACCTTAATGGATATTTAACATAATTAATTGCCATCCGCGTCTCATTGCGTAGTCGGGTTCAAAAATATACATATCTCATTTAATTCTATTGTAATCGGACGTTAAAAATCCTATCGTTACGCGTGCGCTTTTTCAACGTGGAGTTTAATGTGCCTCGCGCTGGCAACACCGGCGGAGTGTTGCAACACTTGACGCATCGAAGTCATTCATTCGTTACTGATTTTACATTAATACACGTGTCTAGTCATTCGTGTTCACAAAGCATCATTTTGATTAAACATACATTATACATAATCTGTTCACACACAGTCGCCGCCACCCGCGCTCGTGACATATCGTTTGACAATCATAGATTATAAAAACGAAGCTCATGCGCTATCTTACACAGGTAACATATTGTATTATTTTTCTATATCGTTACATGTAAATGAAGTACCATGGACATTAAAGGTAAAATATATAGGGGGTGGTTAAATGTTGCCCTACCGATTCGTTAATATAATTAATAAGATACAATTACATTTTAATGGAAACAATAAATGAATAATAAAACCGCTCCACGCACGCTCGCCCGTCCGTATATAAAAATGTCCTCTTCACGTCGAATCTCATCGTCTACCAATATCATATCACGATTCAATAAACGACCAAATTGAATTTTGCTAAAAATTTCATCGGTGTAAAAACTTAAAACAGACGCACTTAATTACAATTGTATAACTGAGGAATAGTCGTCGATAAGTTTAAAACTACAATTAAAGCGGACACATAGATAAAAATTAAAAGACCAAAAAAACTTAAAACAAACGGAATTTCTTGATACAACGCCGACTACAAGGTTACCTCGGAACGAAAGAGACGCAAAAAAAACCGAAAAAAAAAATCGCAGTACACAATAAGCGAAATTGTACAGTTGAACTCAATAGGAACACTCCTGCCGACGTCGATGAGCAACTCTCGAAAAAAAAAACCGTTCAAGAAACCCAAATGTCGTCCTACACTAACATACTTATCACAGGTTAAGGGGACAAGAGAAGGTATTAGTGTTCTCTCTCTCTCTCTTTCAATACAATATGACGCGAAGTAAACGTAAAGGTACAAACTAATACAACTCCGGCACAGCGCGCGCCGGCGCCGCGGCGCCGCACAGTTCGTCTGTTACCAACTAAACAATAATAATAGTATTCCTAAGCCCAGTGCCGCGCGCGGGCGGCTGAGATCGATCACTTATGTATAGAGGGCGCGCTGGCGGCGGCGCTCGCCGCGGGGTTAATTGACGGAGGGCAGCCGGGGCGCGCCGGGCCTGCGCGCGCGGACGCTGGGCGACGGTCGCCGGTCGCCGGTCGCCAGTCGCCAGTCGCCAGTCGCCAGTCGCCGGTCGCCGGTCGCCAGTCGCCAGTCGCCAGTCGCCAGTCGCCAGTCGCCAGTCGCCAGTCGCCAGTCGCTAGTCGCCAGTCGCCAGTCGCCCGTCCCCCGTCGCCAGTCGCCAGTCGCCAGCCGCCGGTCGCCAGTCGCCAGCCGCGGCTAGTCCCACCCGTTCTCCTTGACCATGTGAGCGAGTTCTATGATGAACTTGCCCTCCTTATATTTCTGACTCGACTCGAACGCGTGCTCCTGGAACGAATGAAGAACAATTTAAGACTATCCCCGCGTGGCGACGCTTTTTATTTCATCTCGCAGCTGCGCACGCGTCTTCGAGTCGAAAGGGACCATAGTGATATTTAATTGCAATTGTATTATTACACTACCTACATGAGGGTGACAGGATAAAAAAAAATCAAAAATTTCAAAAGTATTTTCTGTCCTCTCATGTCGACAAAATATGTCGAATATATACAATTATATACAATATTTACTTATTACTATTAATTTATTAGATGGTCTCTCTCTGATAGCGTGCACCGGCTTACATATTTCCAGCCCAACATCGTCTTGCAGCACTCGCAGTATATGTCCGCGACGGCGTGCAGCCCCGTGAGCAGCACGCGCTCCTCCGCCGGCCCGCAGCCCACGTTCACACTGCGCCACCACACATCGCCATCATCACCATCATCATCACCATCGCCATCATCGATTGCATCGTGTATAAACGGTTATAAGTTTTCAATTTACATTCTTTTAACGCCCTTGGCTATTGTGTGCGTACAGATAACAGTATATTATACAAGGAACGTGATATGCAGTTGGTCTTAGCTGCGATGCATAACATAAAAAATATTTATGATCACGTTTTTCTGGAACATCTCAGATGGAGAAATATGTGACAATTGGCCTTTTATACACAAGAATCAGTAAAAATTATTAATCACATTAATGATAAAAATATATACACAAATATGGAAGCATATAAAGATTATAGTTAAATTAAAAGTCTTCTCTACGTTCGCCCAGAAATACTTGTGTTACACAAAAGATGCGTACAATTCAGAATCAAATGTAAACAAAACAATAAAATATACATTAATAATATACTCATCTCTTCTGTCACCTGTTACATTCTGTGCTAGTACAGCCTCATGTTCAAGCCTATATGGTTTGCAATCAATCATACGTTGTCATAGACAAGGGTACGCAGCACATCATCGACAAACAAGTCTATTGTCAATGGGACGGGGACATGGTTTGCATTTTTAATACGCATTGAATATTATCATGGCACACATTAGATAAAACATATTATATACATATGACCAATGTACGACTATATCTTATTCCAAAGTGCGATGTAATCATAACTGATCAAACTTGGGAGTGTACTAATACTCCCCTGCCTTGGGCAATTACAGGCGTAAAATGTTAGTTTTTTCCTAATAAAAATATCCAATGAGTTCATCGTGACTTAGTAATTGTATTTTTAATCGCTGTCGCTGTTATGTCGGAGTCAGAAGACCCAAATGGTTTATTCTTAAGTTGTATGATACTAATTTAATTCGATGGTTTTAGAAACACAGCAGGCATACTAGTAGACATTAATAGACACTTGGTCAAATATCTGTGTATTCTGTATATATAATAAATAAAGTTAAAATATTCTAGGGCAGTTAGTGTATATGGACGGAGCACAAGTGACGTTTGAAATATGCATGATGGCGGACGTAACGGATGTACCGAGAAATGGCGCGTGTTTCGAATAATGCGCGTTTCGTTTTAGCGTCTATGGAAATTTGCAACCGAACCGAACCGAACAAAAAAGGAAATAATAGGAATAAATTCATTTATATGAATCACAGGCAAAGGTTTTTCGCGTTCACTAAGCCCGCTGATGACAAGACCTACATATGTATGTAGTAACTCTTTGTTCGTGGAATTATTGGAAGTTTTCTCGTTATGAGCAAGACATAAAAATGAAATGTAGCTGCCATGTATGAAAAGGCTTAAGTTTTCGGAAATTGAAATATTCTTTGTATGCAATAGCGAATCGTGGTATTAATATAAATAAATATCAGTAAACTAAACCCAGTAATCGACTGACCAAAGTGAACAATCAAAGTGACAACCAATGCGGCAAAAATACGCATTGGAATCTTTTGTTAAATATTTTAATGCCATCAAGTATTTTTCTCATCATCTATGACATTGGCATAAATACTTTTGAAACTGTGACACACGTATAACGAAACTAGAAATGTCAAGTTATGCAAAAGAAGGATTGACAGATACTTGAATGATTGCTTGCTAATGTCAAAGTTTTAGAAACTATTGATATTTTTAGGTGGAAACATTTAATATACGTAGCGAATTAACACTTACACTGAATTGAAGAGATACGCGCGCCCCTGGCTGCCTTGGAACGACTGGAAAATAACAAAATAGCTCATGAGCACATTGCAGAATGAACGTGTGAATTGTTATCGTTAGTGAAGTGGAAATATAGAATAAATGGGTCACTGTGCCGGTATCTGCGTGGAACCATGTTAATGTGCAATGTAAGACGCTTCGAATAAATATTTAAAAAGCTCAGAACAGAAATTCTAACGATAAATTGCATCGAGTACAAACGTTAATAACGTTGCACGTTGCGCGAACGAACGGAGCGAATGAATTGGAAAACTTTAAAGTTTAAGCTTGGCGAAATAGAGAAAAGTTAGGTACTCGAGACGGGTTAATAGAATTTTAGTCGTTATTCAATAGAATACTTTGTGCTTGTTAATGCGGGAGACACTACTTTAGTTTTATGGGATAAATTGATCCTGTAATGAGCTACAGTTAATTATAATTGAGATTACTTTATAAAATGGATAATGAACTAGTCTTAGTCTAGTCTTTACTACATAGTTGAACTTTGTGAGGAGATTTAACCAGGAGTATAGGAGTATTACCTTAGATATAAGCTCGTCATGGCTGGCCAGGTGCGCGCGGCAGTGTATGCAGCTGTAGGTGCGGTGTGCCGGCGGCAGGTACGCCTGGAAGGTCTTCACGGGGGTGCGCGCGGCCGCGGCGCCGCCCTCGCCTGCCACCCCGCCACGGTTAGTCACCCCCTCACGCATGAGTGCCTGCTAGCTACCAACACACACCCCGTCAGCTGCTACCCCCCGGTACGGATGCCCTGGCCCCGGGTCGAGAGAGGCGCGGTACCCAGCCCTAAGTGCACTACTCCTGATGGCCGCCATAGAGATTTAACTGACCCCAAGAACGAGAAATGAACTTTCCCGGAAAATACATAGATTTATGGAACAAATAAATATTGATATGAGATTTCAAATGAAGTAGTCTTTTTACATTATATGTATAAATAGTTAATGCAAAAAATATAAATAAAATAATATTTTCGTAAAATACTAGTAAACAAAATATGTTATCTGTTAAAAGGCTAATGAAAATATTGGAAAACTTTTTGTGAAAACATTTTTGAAAAAAATACCGCACTTACATAAAAGTATTGAGCAATTGATTGATGAAATAAAAAAAATATGAACGAAAACAGAATCATCGTTAACGAAAAAAAATAACACAATTTTTTGTTACGCAATAATTTGGCGCGAGAATCTCGATGGCGACATTTTAAAACATAGTGCACGTAGGGCGTCATAGTAACAGCACTCATGCGAACTTCAATTTGAATTCAAATTAATATGATGCAGATAATAATATATTATTATATATATAGATAGTCATATATAATATTAGTATATTAATTGGAAAACAATAATTGCGCACACGTCATTATAAAATTTACAATACATATATACAGCATAGTATAATATTATTGTAATATTTAATGAAAATAGAAATAGGTTATTGAAAGATATGAAATTATAAAGCTATTACAAAATAGAACACTATACATAATAAATGGTGATAAGTGTTTACAATGAGTTCGTGTTTTTTTTTTAAATTTATTGACGATGAAGAATTTAAACATCAAGTTATGTTATAAATAACCATTATAATCCAATTAACTTAGCATGTATGTCAAGATCACTGGCAACACCGAAGACCTCAAAAATATTTTTAATACATATGTATTATGGTTATAATAATAAAGGTTTTGCTATTACTGGATAAAATTGAATACATGTATTCATTTTGCATTGATAACTTATCTTAGTGTATATGTGTAATTATTTATTAATCAATTGAATCCAATTAAATCAAATTAGGCTGTCTGATTGGTTAATTAATTTGCATGAGGACGTAGCTGCGAGCGTTTGTCGACGTCATCAATTTCGTTGACCGATTGTAGCAAATTGTTGTAAGGTTCCTTAATAAGGCATCTTACACACTATTGTATTATCAATAACGCTCTGAGCATCGATGTGAAGGAACTATTGTTAATTGCTAATTTTGCCTCGTATTAATGAACGCAGTAATTCATTTTTTATGTTTGTGTTTTCAATATGTTATTGATTTATTTAAAGTGTTAATTTGTTGTTATTGTGTTCCATTATAGTCGAAAAATATATCGATATAACATGATGGAATGTATAGTGACCATGATAAAACCTTTTACCACCATTATTTTGGGATCGCCATTTTGTAAATTTCTGCATTAGTTAAGTATTAAGTACTACGAGGACAAATAATTAAAAATTTAAATAATAAAAACAACAGCATTCCAAATAGTCGAATCAAAAAATACGTTTCTGCCAAATTGAAAAAAAAATACATGTTTTGCCAAATATCACAAATTTATACAATATGGATGCATAATATGATGAGCTTAGTTGGTAAATAAACTGAGCAAAAGTTCCCTAATACAATAGGGGGTAGGCAGAGAGTACCGATAGGAAACTTATCTGTACCTATACGTATAGATCTGAGGTACTTCTTACACATACATCAATACATGCATCTTCCGTAAGGAAATCAGCGTAAAGACAATAACTATTAAAAAATAATAACGATTAAAATCAAATACTACTATTATATCAAATACGTATTATTCAACTCAATTTTGATACGATACAACAACGACATATAAAAGTACATTTGTATTCGATACGCCTCTTAACCGTCTGTGACGAGACGAATACATGACTGGCTGGATTTTATATCATTACTGTCGCGCCAGTTAAATAAATTATGATCGAAGCAATAAAAAAACATTCCAGTGAACTCATTTTTTATACATAAATGTTTTGTGTTTTTTCCGTTCTGCTTTTATAATTGTACGATAACGTAGTGTACAATTACGAATACATTGCATAATAAATATAAAATCCGATGCGTACAAGTAATGCACATTTTAAAATCAGCTTAATCTGTTTGAATAGAAAATATCTGTTCTTGGAAAATTTTTGTGCATACTAAAGACCATTATTTTTTTTTTAAATTACGACGTATGTAAATGGGAGTACCAAATTTAAATTTGTAAATCGATTTAAATATATTATACATCTTAATTTGACGTTCGAAAATGAACATGTCGATATCGACCCTTTATCGTTCCACTGCTGGAACATTGGTCTCCTCTCAGAATGAGAGGGTTAAGGCCCTGAACTAATGGCCTGAGGCTAATGAACATGTATATATTTCTAAATATTTTTATATAATTCAAATACACACAGCGACATGTGAACTTTCTCAATATAATTAATAACATCTTTCACTTGCTATCTAAGAAGTAAGGACATTATACTTTTAATGGTCTGGCTTGTTAAAAATACCTCCGCTTAATGCACTCGAGAGACTTAATTCAGTTGATGCTAATTTTATGGGTAAACGAAAGACAACTGGAGAGATAGAGTCGAGACGGGTACCTTCAGAAATATTTTTCGATATGCGAAAGGTATATGATTTTTGGTTTGTACCGTTGTTGGTTGGAAGGAATCGTATTTAAAAAAAAACGATAAGGCCGCCAATTATTAACAATATTTATTGTTCGACCATAATTACGGACATTGGCAGGTAAAGTTTCAGTAAAAGCAAAGGTTTTCTACAATGCTTAATCGAATTGTGATTGTGAAATTACTTGGTTACCATATAGTGCGATCTTATGAATACAATGCATAATTATCAAAATTATTTCATTACATGAGTGTTACATTTTTTTCACCTTTGTCATACATGTCGCTAGGTGGCGCTTTAGTTTTGGCGGGAAACAGGCAGATTAGTTGCTAACTACTGGTTTCGGCCCAAATCTAGTATCGGTCTTTCTCTGTTTATATGTATATTTTGTTTCCATATGTTTTTGTACAATTACTTATGCGGTGGCAACAATTAAAGAGTCCTCTATCTACGATCATATCTTCATATTATCATCTATCTTTTGAATCGAGGCTAGCACGTATAGATGTCTCCATAGATACATTGATATGAGCGGCACGATAAAAAAAACAATAATCTAACTAAACAATAATCTTGATTAAAATGCAAAAGCCGACCAGCGGCGTCGAAAATAAAAAAAAGCGTATTGCAAAGAGCATTTTTAAACAATTATAATATAGACCTCGGGACAATCACAATGCACATAACTGGTATACATAAGTTAGATATATGAACGTATATATATTTCTTGAGTGCTTTTACCTATGATTATATATGTATCGACTCATATACGTTTGTCGGGATAGATCGACTAGTTTCGGATCTACACGAGGTCTATCTTATCGAGCCTCGTATGGATTCAACGCTAGTCGGGCCATATAAAAATCAAAAACTTGAGTCAATCCGCTTCATATATGTATAATCATATAGACATATATAAATTATACAAATAGCATGTGCGAGAATAAATAAATTCAGAGAATCATTTACATATGTATCATTATGTCATTTAGATGATGCGATACGAGTAACTGTCGTGTGATTAGCGTTAACTGTGAACTTTATAGCGTTTCATCGTTGAATAAATGAAAAATTAATGAATAAACAAAACAAAATTAAATACTATACTGTGAACATTATAACGTTTCATTGTTGAATAAATGAAAAATGAATGAGTAAATAAAATAAAACAAAATATTATATATACCAATGAGTTAATTGTAATTATTGAAAATTATATATGTATTTAATCGTGTGTTTTTCGATATTCAGCATATTCTTAGCTCGCGCCATAGCGTTCATAGCCTGTGTGTGAGGCTCACAGTAACGGACGCACGTCTCGGCACTGCGTGTCGTGCGGACATGCCGACGCCAGTGACTATGGAAAATAAATGAATACTTTTGTTGACTATTAAACGTTTTAAAAGAGCGTTGTGTCAACGGTGTGCACAGGGCCAGGTCAGAGCTAAGAATATCCGGCGCTCGGCGCTGCCAGTGTCCGGTGTGAGGGGAGGGCGCTCCGGCGCGGGCGCACCTGGCCGGCGCGCGCAGCACGCGCCCGCCGCCCACATGAGCCGCGCCGCCCGGCGGTCACCTGCCGCGCGCGCTGCCGCACCGCGCCGCGCGCTCCTTCGCTGCACCCGCCACCCTCTGCCGCCAATACATACAGCACTCATTGTAATGTTCACGGAAAATTCTTTTATTTTTTTATTGAAATATATGAATTTTTTCCAAGAAATATATCAGCGAATATTGACTGTATGTTACAAACGTAACATTATGCTTCAGCCTGTTGTTATGTATCGGACACATTTCCAGATTCTAAATTATTGTAGAAAATCTAAATAGGAAAAATACAGTAGAACCGGGATTTGAATCCAGGACGTCCCCATCGACAGTTGCGCTTGCAACCAACACAACCAACAAGGCAGTCTATATTTCAAAGTTACAAAGTATGTTGTACTAAAATGTTGCAATCAAAGTCTACTTGTAAATTTCAATAGGTACTGTAAAACAATGACTATAAGAAAATCCATGTCTATTAGATACAAACATACCATCAATAAACAACTCTTATAACTAAAGTTTCGATGTACAAACTTCCATGATCAGAGACGTGGGTTTAGTATCGAGATAAACTTCGTGACTTCGAATTCGGAACGCCGACCGAGCACTCGGCAACTCCAAGCACCGTAGATGTACTCGTACGATAGCGCGGATGTAATTGCAGTTAGCGAACCGTACGTCAGCAGTCGCCGGCGAGAGGCGACGCTGTTTCCATCTACGCGACAGCGCTGCCGACTGGCCGACAGAGGCGTCATTCGGTGAGCAAGAATAGCGTATCGTATCCGCATTAAAAAACGCCTAAATACGCTAGCGCTATATTCGTACTAATCAATCATCACACGAAACAGAGGTTGGTTCTGTATAATGCAGTGATAGCCTAGTGGTTTGACATTCGACCTTTCGCTCCGGCAGCCCGGGCTCAAATCCTAGCGCTGACCTCTTTACAAAATGAGCTTTTTAAGTTTAAAAATCACTTGTTATATCGTGAGGAAACCTACCCGCTTTAGATTAAAAACAAAAGTCTGCCAACACGCACTCGGCCAGCGTGACTGACTATGGCCCCTACCCTCTCATTCTGAGAGGG
>DWEI01002427.1:0-14390 GCA_018245875.1 Mysoria ambigua | reverse complement strand
GGACCGGATGGAGTGGCGCCAATTAGGGGAGGCCTATGTCCAGCAGTGGACCTCAAGAGGCTGACGATGACGATGATGATTAAAATAATTACGATTCGAACATGCATTCATGATTATTCGGGTTGCCTTTATGTACACAGCTTTACATTTGTGTCGATGTTGGATATATACTATGTTCACACCTGTATGTTGAGGTGTGGCCACACAAAAACCTTTTTGTATTGTACACGAATACAAAAGTGATGCGGTTGGCGCGGTAACTTAACGCCACCTTTTGTAGGGCAGAGTGTGGGCAAGGAGAGTGTACAATGAACTTCGTTTGTCCGTTTTTCCGTAACGTGATTCCATCCGTTTCATCCGTTCCATTGTCACATTGTACACTCGAAAGTAAATGGATGTGTATGGACCTAGGGTTCAATGACATTTTGGTATAGTACTGGCAGTTGTGATGGCAGTTGGTACCATACATACATATCTTCACGCCGAGTCCATGGTACCATGTTAGTCGACTGGCCCGTACGTCTAGTGGTTGGCGATTGGCCAACGCGTTGGCGATTAAACGGTTTTTTTTGTAAATGTATACTATAGGATCTGTTTATAAATTTTTGTATAATAAGCGGTCTTATACACCGAAAACTACGTACAATCAAACAAATTAGTCTGTCCTAAGAACTAAAAAATAATTGCTCAATCAAATTATTACGGGAATATAATGTATTTACAATTATTATTTCTGGAGTCTGTTAGCCAAGGCCGCATCCCAATATACCTAGCAATGGTTCTTGTTATAAGAGAATACTTTAAAGTTTTTTTTACGAACGACAATGCCTGTAAGTACTTACTGTGACAGAAAACCAATACCTAATTACCCCCTATTTACAAATCAACAGTTTTAGTAAGAAATACTCCACTCTCCACAGACTATTGGTTAGAAAAGACTTAAAATTAGAGCTAAAATTATTCAGAGAATTATGACCAGTGCCATTTGTCTATTGTATATTTATGCTTATAGATCGAAATGATAGATTGGAAGGAGGAAGACTTGACTCGGAAGAAGGACGGAGGGATCCTCCGGCATATAATCGAGCCGGGCGTCGGCCGCAGCAACCCGTGCGATGACGTCGAGGTTACAGGTGACGAACGAACGAGTGAATGAACGTACCACAGTGTACCACTCCTGCATGGTGTGTGGGTTGTGAGAACTGTACGGTTCGCGCCGCTTGCGCGGCCCGTCCTGCGCCTCGATCCACCTACTTCAATTCGTATTATCTGTATCGCCTTGCAACTGTGACTGTGACGTCACAACTTGGTCAGTGGCACTGGTAAATGAAATATGTATGTATGTATGTCAATATATCACATTGCAGTTGAACTGGAGGGTAAATTGCAAGAAAATGGCAAGGTGTTCGATTCGCGGACGGTCACATTCATCCTCGGAGACGGCGCTGACATCAACATTTGCGACGGCATCGAGAGAGCCCTGGAGTGCTTCGTGAAGGGGGAGAAGTCTCGGCTCACAATTCAGCCGAAGTACGCCTTCAAATCTAAGGGTAACGAGGAGTTAGGCGTGCCGCCCAACGCCGTGGTCGAGTATACCGTCACCTTGAAGGACTTCGAGTCCAAGAAGGAAATCAAATACATGACCGACGAGGAGAAGCTGGAAAAAGCCAACCAACTCAAGGAGCAAGGCACCAATTACTTCAAATCGAACAAATTTCAACCAGCAATCAAGAAATATAAAAGAATTGTGGCAATGCTGAACGATGGTGAAACTGGTGAGTTAATAATTTGGTGAAGTATGAAAACCTTTTGCTATAAGATAAAAGTGAAGTTAAATAAGATTGCTTCAAGTGAGATTTATTATTACCTGCTGTGATGATGTAGGAAGACACCTGGATGAAACCTACAGCGATTGGTGTTCTCCATTTTTCGTTCTAAGATACATGAGCACTGCCAGTTCGCATTTAGCAAGCGTGCCACGATGCAACCATTATACCTCTTAACTGAAAATCTGCGTCCAATAGCGAAATTATAAGTTGTTGATGATGCGGACCACCTGAGAACTGATCGTAGTTCGTTACAAGAGTAGTAATTTTCGTTTTTCGATACAATCACAGCCCATGTTTAGAATCACAGTTAAACATTTTTGATATAAACATAGTCAGTCACATGGCGATACTCGACTATGGCCTTAACCCTCTCATTCTAAGAGGAGACCTATGTTCCAACATTGGAGTGAGAGAGTTTCGGAAAAAAATGTGAATATTCTAGTTGTGCTCACGACGTACGATGTAATCCACTGGACAGATGCTTACGGCTACTGCTTCTCGCCGGAGCACCAGGGCGAGGCGAAGGCGCTGCTGCTGAGCGCGCACTTGAACCTGGCGCTGGTGTACCTGAAGGCGACGCCGCCGCACTATTTCAAGGCGGAGGAGCACGCGCGCCTCGCGCTGCGCCTCGACGCCGCCAGCGTCAAGGGCCGCTTCCGCCTCGGCCAGGCGCTGCTGGGCTACGGCGAGGCCGAGCGCGCCGTCGACGAGTTCAAGGCCGTCATCGAAGCCGAACCCAACAATAAGGTTGTTACATCATACAATACTGTTGGCATCATCAATGTCTGTTGAACAGGACGATACAGTTCACTAAATCATTTCTGCTACAGACAGAGAGTGGAGTTCCTCGCTGAGTTCTATTTCTCCGGAATCGTACAACCTGGATTTTTTATGATAAGAGTAAATAGGCATTTCCCGGGCAAGCGTGCTACACATTAGACGGCTCCTCGCTTTCCATCAGATGACATAGCAGTCAAACTCGAGCTCATGATGAAAATAAAAGAAGCGGTCAGACTGATGTGGTCCATAGCGACAGTGTATCGTCATTTCACTGCATATAAAATAAGAATATACACCTAAGTAACATCATCAAACTGTCTCAATCTCCAACGTTAATATAATATTGTTGATATCCTGGCTGCACTCAGGCGGCGGCCAACATGTTGAAGATGTGTCGCGCTGCGCTCCAGAAGCAGAAGGAGAAGGAGAAACAGTTGTACGGGAACATGTTCGACAAGTTCGCGAAGCACGACAACGAGGTAACGGTTCACGGTGGTTCATGATAGTAGATAATGGTTGAGTAAGCATGTATACTTTTGTGTAAATAAATAACATCGCAATTTATTGGAAAAATTGTGAATACTGGGCGATTATAATGTTTGTCTTGGTGGTGTTCAGATGATATTAAGTTGAATAATATATAAGTTATAAGGGTATGACGACTTCATAAAAGGTAAAAGGGAGGTTACAAAAATATTTTCTGTGAAAACTAATATTGGTTTGAATAACACTGGTAAAGTTGCCCGCTGTTATCCAGTTAATCTCAATTTTCTGAACCGATTCTTAAAATACTTCACTGAAATCAATTCTTTAATTTTACTTCAGTATATACATATTTCAGATTGTAAAATATTCCAAGTTCGATTCTTGGGGTGGCCCCATTGTCGATGTTAAATATTGGTCTCGCGTGTGTTTGAGCAACTGCGGTATAGACAATCCCAGCTAGAGGAGGGCTAGGGGTGTTATGAATCTCAACTTAGTATATTATAAAATATCTTCTGATAAATGCCATTCGATCCGATCCGATCTGTTCGGTCCTAGAAGTCGGATTAAATATAAAGACAGCAGGTCCCAAAAACTAGCTGATCTGTATGAAGCAGTGAGTGGCGGGTGGGGTGTCGGGGTGTGAGCGAGTGTGGTGCGGCGCAGGCGGAGCAGCGCGCGCGCCTGCGCGAGGCGGCGCTGGGCGCGCGCGTGGGGCAGTGGGGCGGGGCCGACGGCGCCGAGTGGACGGACCGCCAGCGCGACCGCAAGCCCACGCACTTCGAGCGCGAGAACCCCAACATCCTCATGATCGACAAGGACGGCCGCTTCCAGAACATGTGAGCGCCGCGCCGCCGCCGCCTGCCGTCTCCGTGCCGGGAACTGCTTGTTCCCGCGGAGTCCCCGTGTTGCACCCGCTCGGAACTGCTGTAGGTCGACCGCTCGCCGCACTATGCGGCGGAGCCGTGACTACCGTCACAATAATATATGGGTTTTTTTTTCTTATTCAAATAAACATTTAGTAAAATATATGTGTAATAAAAATATATCTAGTAATTGACAAAAAAAACCCTTTTACTGGAAAAAAGCATGTAGTTTTTTTACCAATTGCTTTAACAGAAACTCACTTTGTTTTATGCGTTATTTTCCTATATAATCTACATTATTCTATTACATTAATAGAAAAAAATGCCATTTTTATAGTCATTAAAATATATTCAAAATATATTTTTAAAAATCCTTTTTCTGAAGCGGTACGCATGGTTCCGTCCTGCAGAGCGTCCACTTGGAACAAGTTATAGGCCGACGCACTGTGGAACATTTGGCTCATATGTAATAGTAATATCAATTACAATTAAAGAAAACATGGTTATGATCGAATATATGATCCCATAGAGCGTCGAGTTGAATTTAGGAATGTGTACTTAAGATGTTGACATTCGACATAGCTTATCACATGAGCGAACGCGTGTACCTACTGTATGATGCGAAAAATAAAAATCTGAGAACTGACTGAAGTTTTTATCATTCAACGTTGAATGGTTCGATTGTTTCAACGGATTTTTCACTACATGAATGATTTGATTTTTCATCTGAAGATCGCATCAACTAATTGCTTACTAGAGTTTAGTACTTTTTGAGAATTATGAGGCAGGTCACTCATTTACATATGCGAACAACGGGTCCAGAAGATTACGATTAAACTTTGGTTGCCAACCCCAAATTTAAAAAAATATATCTGTTGCTATTGGACATCCAGGATAATTTAGTTTAAAAACCATAGCCTTATGAACGAAGGTAAAGGTGGACAATTAAAAACACACTCTAGTCAGATTGTTTATTATGTCAAATATGGTTCCATACAATTCTGATTCGAGTGTAAATCCTACATTAAAACTGAAAACATGCATACACCAACTTTACTGTTACGCGTGAAATAGCACAAATATTATGTAAAATCTATGTCCCTTATAATTATCTGTTTTATTATATATAACATACAAAATATTAACAAAACTATAATTACTGTATTATGGAGGCGTGCAGTACTGCAGAGGTAGATCGGCACGAAATGCAAATACTGTAAAGCAGGACCGGCGGGCGGGTGGTCACGCGCAAACAAACGTGTCGCCGGAACAAAAAATACACTTCATCATCGAAAAGCAAATTTAACGCACGCTATTTTTTACGTTTTTCTTTTTAAACACACACAATTCAGAATAAACAAAAATTTAGCAGACCAAATATATTTAGCGCGTAAAAATAAAGATACAAAAAGTAAAAAGTAACAAAACGAAAAAAAAACAAAAAACGTCAGTTATTATGTCAATTTTCTAGCGCAGGTCGCCGCGCGCGGCGCTTTGATCGCGCTTTACAGTATTCTCAACTTACAAGCAAATGTAGCTTATCATCACTTATCTTACAGAAAAAAATATCCCGTATAGAAACTGTATAGAGACGTTATGTTAAAACAGCAATATCTATTTACAACTTTTAAGCTTTTCGCACAAAAATACGTATTCTTAATGCATACAATATTTTAACATGTCAAAACACCAAAGTTCATATATATATATAGAATGCCTCTTTTGCCAATTTTACACACGTTTAATTTATAAGCTATTTAAGCTCATTTTGTCTCCGAGTGGGATTTACTTGTGACGTGGTCGAATCTGAGGTAGAAGGAGGTACGAGATAATACAATTTTATTCTTACCGTAAGTATTGGTCCTACTTTCATCTATTGGTAGTGTGGTTATATCACAATATTAAAGGATGGTAATCCTAATAGGACAGAGGTATTGAAATATTCTTTATCAAATTAGGAACCAATGTATTTAATATCCTGTAAATAAATATAGGTATTTATATTCGATTTGTGTACATCAGGCCAAATAAGAATTCGAGAACGGATAACTACGGTTCAAACGAGAGCGGCAAATACTATACCATTATACATGTAAAACTCCAATGCAATGTCTCTGTTGGAACATTGGATGTAAAATGTTCCAGTTATTTCTATGTTTACAAAAGATTCGCGCTGCATAAATCAATTTCAAAATACTGCTAGTATCAATGTTAGTAGTAATGTTAACTTAAAATGTTGAGAAAAAAAACCTAGCAGTTTGCCATAGTAAAAATAATTACTTACAATTAAAATTTTTAAGTGTATGTTTTTATTATGGCAACACATAGCGAACGTGTTCTTGCATGCCACAATTTTACGGCCGCTTGAGCTCTCGAGTTCTTAATTGCCATGAAACTTAGAGTACATAGACTCGACCGAACGCCGTTTCAATCTGCATAGCTTAATTTGGACGTCGAGGACAATCTACACACACATTTAATAAACATGAATACACGTAGTCGAGAGACACATGGAAAAAATTAATACTTCAATATACCTATTTTATGCAACAATTTAGAAGCGCTAATAGAAATATATTTTTGAAACGAAATTTAGCTTACTACATGTAATTGTAGACCGGGTTTAATGTTGGCATCATTTTTTTTCTTTTTTTTTATAATTTTCATTACTTTGTTAAAAAGACCTAGATACAATTATACGAACGAACATAGTTAATTGTTGTTAAGTATATCCAATTTAGATACATCTATAAGTTTATATACAATTTACGAAATATAAATATTAGTAGATGTAAGATGGAGAATCACAAGGTTTTAGACACAGAAGGTATTCGTTTAATCGCCCGGGATAAAATAATAAAATCTGTTTGTAACAAATAGGTCGCTCTTGGTAGCAGATAAGATAATCACAATAAATTTTAACACCATCCGCTTTTAAATATCTTGACAGAGACAAGCGGTCACACCCATCGGCTCGCAGTGCGCCCGTGCGTTAAATACCTCGTGTGTCTGTAGTGTCTACGTACTAATACAGAGACGATATGTGCGCATAAAAAACCCGGTCCAACCTTATTAATTACAAAAGACAGATTTAGATGGAAACTAACTCGTACACATTTCGGGTATTGGGGTAGTATTGTTGACCCATCTGTATCGGAGGCTTTTACGCTTACTTTACGAGTTATCAAATAACACTTCCGTTAAAATAGAACCACAATACCCTGTGCTCATTTCTAACCTAAAAACCTAAAAGCTAGGGACACTTAAGGTCGCAAAGGTCACAAGGACGAAATTTTTCAAAAATAATCTCATACATAATATAAAATAATAATAATAATCATGTTTCGCATATTAACCATCTTGTCCTTTACCCATGATGTCCATACCTCCAATTAGCGTTCGAGCGCAAAGCTAAGATGGCAAATATCAAATATATAAAAATATCTCAATAATATAAACCTGTATATCACATAATATATATAAAAATTGGGAGACGGAAAACGGGTAGGACAATACGTGTACAATATTAATAAAATATACATATATGTGTGTAATTATTATACATAGAAGAACATATGTTTTATGGTAAACATTTCAAGTTGATTACATCGCGGGGATGAAATAAACACGATCAACAGTAAGTTTATAAAACGAACATATTTATAAATGTATACAGATTTACATGTTCACATCGAAACATAGGTGCCAGCAGAGCGGATCCATGGGCTGGAGCGCTGTAGAATATAACAATATATTGGGGCCCAGATTTTAAAATAATAATGTGTATTACCAACATAAATTTCTAGCTGGTATTAACCTTTTTAAAAATACCTTACTGCCAAAGGCGTTTTGGCACTGCTGTGCTGTTTTATTAAAAAAAAATGGATATTTATTTTAAAATATTTATATATGTCCACCATCTTGATATTTCTCTGTTCCCAACGATTGGATCCGTTCAGCTAGCATTGTTGCGCCGTAAACTAACAGTGAAACAAAAATCCATTACATGTAAACAGAACAAGCAATACCATAGAGACTCTGAAATTTAAAAAAAAACTTGCTATAGACACGTCATGTTGACACAGACGTGTTTAAAAAAGAGAATAGAACATTAACAATATTCGTTACAAAAAAAAGAAAAAAGAAAAAACCTCGTCATGATTGCCACCTTTGCAACGAAACGTACATCGAAATGGTTTAATTTTATAATGAATATAGAAGTTTTGTATAAGTACTATTTATATTGAACGATGAGGTATCCTATGTAAACGCCACCAAGTATATTCTATGTACTGCCGTATTGAATCAAAGCACACTGCGATACCGCGCCCGCCGCTAGCCCCTCCTCCCTGCGGCCACCGTCCTCACGCAGTACATTCACAATCTAATGTACGGCTTTCTGCGCTAATATTTGACATCGCGACATCGCGACGCATCTACGATATTCAAATTTAAATGTAATTTTATGTTTCAATACATTCTCACGATTTTTTCCAAAGGAAATGATTAATTATCTTTATCGCACACTAACAGCGCGGATCACAGTGTGTTCTAGTGCAAAAAACTACCACGGACAGCGACTGCGCTGTAGTTCTCATTCTTCATCAACAAATCCGCTCCGTACGCGTTCATATTATTTATGCATAATAATTTACGACACACCTTAAATTAACAAACATATCTTTCATACAGCATCTCGCGCAGATGCCACACCCGAGCCGCGAGAACCTACAGCGCAGTTATATATAATATGGAACAATTATTTATTAATATAATTTAAGCCGCGCCCCGCCCACTCGAACAACGGAATGAATGTATCACAAATCAATTAGCCCCGACTCAACTGTCGTCACCCGACATGGCTCAAGTGCCCGTATCATCCCGCGCTTTGTAAATCCGCACCGCGACCGAACGAAACACCCAACCCCGCCTCGGATTCCCGCTGTTCGAGCGACGGCCGCTGTAATTTTGTAATATTACGAGCAGGGCGTCATTTGACCGCACCGTGCTGTCCTCCAATCATCAATCGGACTTGAAATTTAAGCACAACTGCCTACGAATTCCTTCTGTATGATGTTTCTGAGGCGACGCGTCTCTTGACAACCGTCGAAGCCCAATGTTTTTCGAATGCTTTACCGTATCTATTTCGAATTTTCGCTTTTTTTTACCGTACATCTGACTTTTTCCATACGATATAATTCCCGACTTTTATATCTCCAGTCGTTTTAAGTTCATTGAACTTATAAATACGTTACAGTCTTTGGATACTTTTATCACTAAGACCCCCTTCGCCGCAAACTTGTAAATAGTTTCTCTCTCGAAAATATATTTCGGAGTTAATTTTCTTTCTTATCAATTTTAAATCTTTTTTTTCTCTTTTTTTTTTCATTTAAATCTCTAACTTTCTTAATGCCATTGTAACGCAGTGCAGCTACCTGCATTCGACACAGTTTATCCTGTTACTATCTACGTGTGCATCGACACGAATTTCCGTACGCATATGGACGTAGTCCTAATTATGGATATATTGGGTATTATTATTTTACATATATCTTTTAAAACACCAATTATTACAGAAACACCAGACGTACACATATAGTCTACATTACAATTAACGCGCATGTCCCGCTAAAGACATCGCGATAGATACGACGATGGGAGAATAACAACAATGTCCAATCCATATGCGTGTAAGGTGAGTGCTGGCGCCCTTATTCTGGACCGCGGATGTGAGCCGAGCGTCGCCGTCGCGACTTACAAACGAGATCGTGTTCAAAACGCCGCGCACGCACAGAACGGGGACGCGGATCCTGACATCATTACAAGTACACGTTGCATTTGCTTACCATAAATAACGCTTTTGTTTTTTTTTTTGTACTCGTTCGTTACGTTACACTCCCTACACTTAAAGCTATTAAATATACATAAAAATATCACAGCACTATCGATTCACTTACACTAAAACTACGACGCTTTGCGTCGCAATTTTGAATAAAATAATAATAATAATAATAATAATAAAAAGGAATCGAAATTGAAATGCACGAAGTGCCACCGCCGGCCGAGGAGCTAATCAATGGTCGACACAATCCCGACCCGAACGGTCGCTCGCACATCAGCGGGACAGACGAAACATGGCCTTGATGACGTACGTTATTAATCACTAAATCGAATATGTAATTCTAGCCAGTTATACGAAACTTATAAAGAACAAAAGAGATAAATGCGATTTCGATCGAAGAACAAATTTTAAAAACGTCAGAACGTAGGTACGTCTAATGGAATTAATAAAGCGTTCAGCACTTCAATCGCTCAAACCATTCAAATACAGGTCTTCTATGTTAGGACTAGAAAGTTGTTATTATTGGGTCGTTTTATTTTTTGTTTTTTTTTTATTTATTTATTCATTTTTATTATGCCAAGCGGACTCATGAGACAAAATAAGTGAAATTATCACTTATATAGAAAAGCCATATTAAAAACGTAACTTCAACCCCTGGCTGGCACACGGCGGTGACCTTAAAATCAAGCATAAACGAAACGCAAAAAAATACAAGTGCCGCAAAATGATACCAATATTTACAACAAAAAAAAAGCTTTTGTTCACCAAAAACGCGTCCTACTCTCTAAAAAAAAACCTTTGGATAAATAATCGAAAATCAATTTTAAAAAACTGTTCGGTATTACACCACTGGCTTTGTTCGAATAATTACCCACGATCGATATTGCCAATTCGTACTACGAGGAGTTTGTATATGTATGCATCACTTACAAAACAGTATGTCACTATTGTATATACGTAAATATAGTAAAACTCTGGCTTCTATAAAATGGCAGTTATTAAAATCTCGTCATATAAACTGTATAAATATCTAAATATAATATGCATGTAAAGATATAAGAAACACTTATCAGGCTTTGAACGATGTATAAATTGGCAACACCATCATTGCGAAAGCCCCAGGAGTCTGGACTGCGTGTCTCGGCGAACGCAGTCCGATCGATTGGCAACGTCATCCGGCTCCCCCGTACCAACAGCTTTGGTCTCGAACACAAAAGTATAAAGACAAAGCGTCCACTCCCGACTTTCATGCGAGTAATTCATACACACAGACCAATTAGCTCGAAGAGACTTAGCATACCCGGACGGGCATTCACTGGCCGCACGTTAGTCGAATGCTCGTATACAAGTTCGTGTTATGCGGCTTTTATTATTATATGACCTTGACGTGCGGTGCTCGAGGTCTGAGCACTTGGATCGTACGAGCCCCTGTCCACCGCCTGACCTCGAAGATGCATAGAACGCAGGCAAATGTGCACTACAAGTCTATAAGACTATATGGTCTGTGTTCACACGATATTATACAATAATATATTCTCATGAAACGTTACGTAACACGTCACGTATATTACATTAAGTGTAAGCAAATATAAACCTTAACTAAATGAGGTAGTATTATTATGAAATATATGATTATAACATTATTTGTCTAATGTTTGGTGGGATATATGTTATAAATGTATATTATATCAACATTAAAATAGAGCCTATGGATAAATTGAGGTACATCGTCGTTTCTGATTGAGGTAGCTGTGCGGATTGGCCGAATGGTCCGGAGAACGCGTGCGCCACACTTGTAACAGACATCCACGTAACGAGACAAACATTCGCCAAACATCCGGCCGTCCGTGGCCAGGAGGGGGAGGGGGGCGGGCCTTCGCCGGGACCATTCGAGCCATAACAATATGTAGATACAAAATATGACTATGAACTATGTAAAAACTTCAAAATATATCAGTGTTCATTATAGACAACCTGCCGGAGTCGGTCATGTCTCCGTAACTGTAGGCGTATTCGTCGTACAGTTTGGTTATTATCGGCGGCTCCCACTTGGGGAGGTTATCGTAGTCGGTCGCTTCCACGGTGACGTCGTAGTCGCTGTAGTGTTGCTGATTGTTTTGCATCTGTACGTACATTTTGTCGCACGTCTCGTTCCTTATGGTGAGCAGGGGGTCGATGTGCGGCAGGATGTGGTCGTCCAGGTCCACGAAGCCGCTGCCGCCGGCCGCGAGCCCGCTGCTGAACTCCGGCCCGTACTCGCACGGGTACACCATCTCGACTGGAGCTTGCACTGCGCTCGCATTCGGAGCTAACGGTTCTTGAGCTATGACTGAAAATTTATAATATTATTAATTTATTTCTGGCTACTAACACTCTCACACAAGGTGTATGTTTGGCCAGTAATTACCCCATACCTTGTTTCTTACATGGAATTGTACAGACAATAGATGGAATTATTACAATTAAAACCACTTACCAGGAGCAAACATGGAATTATTATCAGGCATTTCAGCAATGTATTCAAGAATGTCATCGGGATGTGAGTCGGCGTTAGTTTCATGAAACAAATCTTTTCCAATTGAATTATTTTCCTTACTGTTCTCATCAATTTTTCCAACTAGACAATCTTCCCCATTAGTTGCATTATATAGGTGAGATCCGACAGAAGCGTTAATCTCATCATTGCCATTGAACAAATCTTTATCATCGGGAATTGATGGAATGTTGTCGACTCCCATCGCGCCGTCGTTGACCACGTTGAAGATGTAAGTTTCCAGCTTGACGTTGGCGAAGTCGATGCTGGCGTTGGCGTCGTCGATGTCGCTCAGGCAGTCCGTGTTGTCGGAGCGGTGCGCCATGTTCGCGATTGTGTCTGTGTTGGACCTCTGATCGTCTACACTTGAAACTTGTTCATCTGTGTTCGAAAACTGTTCGTCGATGTCGTCTTTTGTAGTATCTGTTGATATTTCGTCATCCTCGTCGACGGTCGTTTCTATTGCGGAGCTCTCCTCGTCGACGCCCTCCTTGTAATTTATCATTACATTTTTGATATGAATACTCTCCTCCTGGTGCATCCTACGGACGTGTTTCCGCAAGTTTGGCTGGCTCGCAAACGACTTGATGCAAACGGGACATTTGTAAGGCTTGGAGCCGGTGTGCGTGTTCAGGTGCTGATCGAGTTGGGATTGTTTCGAGAAGCTCTTGTCGCAGTACTTGCACGTGTGATTCTTGGCGTTCGAGTGTGTCTTCATGTGTTCCACTAGGCGATTCCTCGCGTTGTACACTTTGCCGCACACCTTGCACAGATGCAACACTGTTTCGAAATGTTGCGACACGTGGTTCATGATGACGTACTTCTCTTTGTATGTTCGGTTGCAAACGGGACAGAAGTAAACTTTTTTCTTGTGCAACTCCATGTGACGCTCGCAAGCGGTCACGTTGGTCACCACAAGCCTGCATTGGTTGCAATACTGCTGGATAGATATATTGTGAACTTGTTGATGAAGGATCAGCTGTTTTGGAGTGTCAAACCTGAAAGTTTTATAATTAAAATAAGAATCAAAAGTAAATATAGCAAATAATTAATTAATTTCTTTCTTCTAATAATTAACTGTGATCTTTAATACTGCCTCATTGGTTGTGTTACTTGCAAGTGTGAATGCCGATCGAGAGGTCCCAGGTTCTAACTACTAAATTTTTATCATTTACATTTTCTAGTTGTGGATCGGAGGAATAATTGATCATTTTAATTAATTTGATAATCTCAATTACGAAGGCTTACACTTTGTAACATTTACATAGGCCCACCTCCTATCGAGTGTTCTGAGATGTGGATGTAGTTCGATTGTGAATGCCCAGGATTAAGTGGAGTAGCACCTTATTACAGTAAGCGACAAATCTTTAAAGATTGAAAGATAGGCGGGCCGGTTCTACAGCAAATAAAATAGCTATAAAAAAGACAGCCAGTCCAGAACTAAGGGGAGAGTGTCAAGTATATCAGAGAACATTTGTATATATGAAAGAGGAACTGACACTTGGTCGCAGCCGGGGTGCGAGCAGGGCACGCTGTGCAGCGCGTGCGCGTCGCGCAGGTGCGCGCGCCAGCGGCTCTCGCAGCCGAAGCGGTGGCCGCACACCGTGCACGCGAACGGCTTGACGTTGGTGGCGCCCGCCTGCTGGCACACCGCCGTGTGTGTCGCCAGCAGCGACAGCCGCGGGAACGACTTCTGGCAGATCTGACACCTGTTCACGGGAAACATCTTTTAATGCTTATGACCCATCTACATATAGGCGCGGACATCAAAATTTCTACCTATTACCAAATAGAGACTAGCTTTCAAAAATCATGCAGAAAGTTGGATGTTTAGATTTCTAAGTTCAAATACTGGCAGTAACTCTATCCGATCAATAAATCAGTGGATAATAATCTGTAGATTTTCATAAAAATTGATTCGACCATTTCATAATTACACCAATATCAATGTGACACAAGATTTTCATGTATTATTTAGCTAATCACAGAAAAAAGACAACCCCACTGAGTTTCTTGTTAGTTCTTCTCAGTTGTGGGCGCGGTCCGAACTAAAGTAA
>DWEI01002426.1:0-14392 GCA_018245875.1 Mysoria ambigua | reverse complement strand
AGCGAGTCAGAGAGATATAACAAATATCGGGGGGAAGGCAATAAATTACGCTTTTATATAGTAAAAAACTTAAATATACTTTCTCTTAACAAATGTGTGCGCGTGTATGTGTGCGTGCAATACAATTGAACAGTTATGAACGATTCCAACATGTTTCTAGCATATATTGTAACTATATTAGACACGTACTCTATGGCTTTCAGATAAATTTGTAGAAGGCAAAGGGCTGTATATTTTTGTTATAGACTATCATTAATTTTGTATATAAGCATATAATTGTTCCTTGTCGTAAGATACTGTTCCAGCAGTCTAGATTAAGGGAGTAAACATGTAATGTGATAGAGTTTAAATATTAATTTAACTTCAAATCATAGTCACTTCCAGTCATAATATGTTAACTTAGGGGTACTATGTTATTTGTCTTTGAATTATTAATATTAAGAAGAAAATAAAAAAAAATGTGATTCTTCGAGAAACTTATTATTAAGTTTTGCATTGTTCCTATATTTTATTGGAAGCAGACAAAGGCAATAGTGAAATTCCACTTTGGTGTACTTAATGAACCTACAAGAAGGCGGGGGATGGCAGGGAACATAGGTTTTACTTTATATAATTGTGATATAGTTTCCACAGATATTAATTATTGTTAGTATATTAAATTGCTTCTATATTTAAGTACGGGTGGCGCAGGCAATGACTAAACTATAAGTAGAAATTAAACTCCGTTAATTGTAATTGTAATTTAAGAAATTTATTGTCGTTCATAGATTATAAATAAATAAGATTTATCAATAGTCCACTGTCTTCCATGTGTGCACGAATGTCGTTCAGTGTCACTTATTGTTGGCACATTCGATGTCTACGGCAATTTACTATTATATGTATTGTATTTCATGTTTTCTATGTAATCTTTTAAGATTTTCGATATATTTCTCAATGTAACTATATTTACTAACATCGATGTATAGATTTAAATGTAAATATAAAATATATTATGCTCTAAGCATGCGGTGCCATAAGTAACACTACTATGAAAGTATTTTGTAAAAATAATATTGAAATGTTATTGCGAGTGAACCTACATAGAATATATATTATAATTATAGTTATATTAAAGCTTAAATAATATAATTATTGACAAATTCATTGCGTGAAATATGTAACATTAGTTCTTCAGTAATATATTACTGGATTAAGTCGGAAATGACACCGTTATATATTTATATATTACGATATCTGTAAAATTTTGTGGGAAAATATACGCATTACAGAATAGACTTACTTAACGTTTATTTTGGCTTTTGGACTGGCTTATTATTAGTAGAAATAAGAGTACTATAAACTTTAATGACGTAACATACAATTAATAAGTAATCGGGAAACATTGATTTTCCTATATTCTACGTAGGTTATAAAGTTTTGTATAGAGCTATGGCTCGGAATCGTCTTGATTTTTAAATAGTTTATGGCAACGCACATTGTATGTAGTAAGAAGCTAAATTCTAAAGATTTAATTTCACGCGAAGTTGCGTTAATTTTGATTTTATATGTGATTATTATGTTTAAGTTACTTTGTGTATTGTATAATTGTTGCAGTTGAAGTGTAGATATTTAAACAATGACAATAAAAATTTCAAAACTATAACTGGCCTATCATTTATATCAAAAGTAACAATTGCTCAGCATTGTCATTTGAAAAAATACCACCACCATCACCACTTCCCAATTATATTAACTAAATTTTGTAAAATACTATATAAAAAGGATTGAATGATAAACAGCAGTTGTTAGCAAGTTTATATTACATGGACTTACATTTAATGACTTGAGTAGTAGAGATTGTGTCATTGGCATTGTATCGCATTTGTGATATATTGTGGTGAGGTTGTAGGTAGGTTAAGAACAGGTAAATCATATTTAAGTATTATTAAGCGTCTATAACCGTAAGTATAATTAGTATATACGTCTTAAAAATGTACATTTAAATTTAATTTCTGGCAACACTTAAATGCAGTAAGCGATCGAGTAATGCTTCAAGGTTTTAAATTATAACGGAAAACGTCTGGATTAACTATACTATGTTCGTATAATGATCCTATCAAAAGACGCCTGTTTATGACATCTAATATCGTAAATAGTTATTTTATATGCCTGAAGTTACGTAAATATATATTAATATATAAGATGCACAACATTTATTTTTTATCTACTAGTTTATTTTTAACAAAAGCTTATTTTTAAGAAATTTTTAGTCTCTCTTTAGAACTTATTTATTTACTATTGGAAATGTGATGAATCGTTATAATTGTTTGTATCCACACAAATTTTAAGTAGTCCGGTTTTTGGACAGTTTGACAATTGGACCACCATATTGAATTTGGAATGACATTCTTTTTTATATTCTCCTAAACAAACCCTTTCATTGCTAACCCATATTACGGGAATGTATAAAATATATATATTCTGTCCGCCTTACTAGATTTAGAATGACGTCATTTGATTTTTCATATTCTCCTGCACAAACCTTTTCATTTGAAACCCATATTAAGGAAATTTATAAGAAATATTAGTCCGCCATTTTAGATTAAGAATGTTGCTACTTAGCTAAACATGTATTGACATCCAAACGAAAGAATATGTAAAATTTCATCGCAATCAAATTTCAAAATGTGTTTGAGTTATAATTTGAAGATTTAAAAAGTGTGTTGATTACATATGAACACGTGAAGTAAAATAAAGGCTTATAAAATAATAAAAATTTCCACATTAGAAATAAAACATCACATTTCAGAAAAAACAATATTTATTAAAACAAATTTACAATTTCATATACATTGGAAGAGTTATCACTTTGGAATTGTTGATAATAATAAATTATTGTTTACAATTTATTATATATAATAACGACAACCTAATGATTTGTAGCAAATAAACATATATTCATAGAAGTAATTTTATCGCCAAAACATTTGTAGTCTGGCAAATAAATAAACGAATGGAGACTTAATCGTTCGATTCAAAAAATAACAATAGTTGAATAACGGTACATTTTAAGTAGCTTGTGGTTACGTGTTTTTTTTTGTATTCAACGCTGATAATTACAAACAAATTAAATGCAAACTATCATTAGCTTTAACTGTTAAAATATTATTCAAAATCGTTCGTTCGTAATAATGAAATAAGAATTAAAATGGCTGTATTGACATTGAATCGGGACAGATTTAAATGAGTCGTGTGACAGTTTCGTGAAGTGTCAGAAAAAACACGAATTGCAAGCTCAACTACGAAATATTTATAATAGGCACGTAATCATTAAAGTGAATGAAATGTAAGATAAGAGGAGCGCTAATATTGTGTAAATGTACAATCGAGCCACTAATAAGGTGATTAGAATAATAGTTTCTGTAAAGAAAAGTCGTAAGATACGTTCATACGAAAAGACATGAAAAAGAATCTAACACGATAAAATATAGAATTACGAGAAACTTTACATTGTAGCATAATTAGCAACAAGCGATTTTATTACTTTGTTGCACATGTTGTTACTTACAGGTTCGCTTAGACCTGATAAAGTTGTTTCCAGTCAAAAATGTTCTTTAATACCTATATGAACTATACAATTTGTTTAGGTACCGTAAAGCTATGAATATGAATGGAAATTGGAAAAAAGTAATTTATACGTTTTAAAAAATGTTAAATGTGAGTTAAATGTACTTCGTTTCGAAATCAGGCGCATTCTCACCACGAATTCAACAAAAAATATATTCAAGAGAATAACAGGATTTTTTTTAAAGGATCCATATATTTTCCCTTCTTTAGTTTCATCAATCGAAAAAAGTAGAACGTTTCCATGAATCTTTAAAAACCTAAATACCTACCTCATTTTAAATAGTATACAAATGTTACATAAAATAAAAATTGATTTTTAAAACATGAAACACAAATTGTTCCGAACAACCATAAATCTAAAAAGTACTGTCACATCATTCAATACACATTTACCTAAACAAATAACGTAGCGTGAACGTGGTCGTGATGGCCGCTTGTCGAGGTTAATCGTTATTTTCTCGCAAGTAAGTGAAAAATTTGTACAAAATATTTTTCATAACATTTCCAAATTGTATACAGTAGTGGCAAACTTATCGAAATGTAGCGGTAAAAGTATCCGTCAATTAACATAACATAAGGTTTTTATCTTAGAGATAATGGAATATAAAAATCTATACAGATATCATCTTATACAAAACTGCAACTCACATGTGCACCACCTTGGGAGTGCTTTTGCCGCGTAGCCAATTAAGAAGTACTGTGGGTGTGCTTTGGGAGTCGCGTGCTGGGAACAAACAGTAGAATAAACAATTGGAGGTTCCATTATGTTCTTTAACTCACAAGTCATCTAAGAAATTTACTTATGTAATTGCTACACATTTGTGGTAAATCGTTATATAACATTCAAATGAGTACTCACTGAGTGTGTGATGGGCTTGGGTAAGTTGGTCCACAGCCTCCGGTGGCAGGTTAGCGACATCACGATGGAGCAAGCGCATACCGAGCTGCCGCTGTTCGCTGTCGTGACGCAATCTCACGTCCCGACTATGTTTCACACTGCGCAGCTCCGACAACCTGTGTTTCGACAACATATGTCTGTATAAGAACTTACTGGAATAAAATGATGCACACCAAAAGCAACAATATTTACGACACTTTCTTAGATGTTTTATAAAAGATTTTTCATTTTTTTCTGATTAAAATTTTTACTTACTTTGCTTGCAATTTCGGTTTTTCTGAATCGTGTTCACTTATGCTGCTACTTCGGGAGGTCTGGGAACGTCGTCTGTCTATTTGATGTTCCTTATCTTCGCTCGTGGACGGCAATTGTGTAATAACATCATGATCAGAATTATCTTGTTCTGGACCTGATTTCATCTTTAATTCTTCTACAGAACGTAGGCTATCTGAGAGTCTCAATTGAAGCGTATCTCTCTCTTCTAACAATTGTGTTAACTCCATTGTAAGTTCTTCACAACGTACATCTCTCTGATGTAACATATATAATGCCAAATCTAGTTCAGCTCTAGGAACAGCGTCTAGAAGTTCTTTATTTAAAGAATTTTCGGTTTTTTCGTTTGGTAATCCTTGTTTGGTATTGGAGGCAAATGTCACGTGTTTATCTATTTTACTGTTCGATGAATTAATTATATTACTCAAGCTGGTTATTTCTTCTTTCAATGAATCTATTTCTATCTCCTGTTTCTGTAGAGCTGCTTGTGACTCGGTAGATTTGCTAGAATATTCTTCTAGACATTTTTTTAGATCTGTAACTACCTTGTTCAGATTAGTACACTCTACTATTTTGTTGTTTAATTCCATCGCTAAGCTTTTTTTGTCTTCTTCTAATTGATTTTTGTTACTTTCATAACTATCGACAGTATCGTGTATTTTTAGCCTTAAAACTGCCAATTCCGATTCTTTTTCAAAACCTAAATCTTCAATTTTCTTTTCATATTCCTGTAATTGTGACCTAATCATATCAAATTCTTCTGTTCTCTGGGCTAAGACACTTGTGAATTCATGAGTTTTTTGAGAGATTTCATTATCTTTAAGTTCGATTTGTTTAGTTAAATCTAGAACGCGCTTTTCGTAAGTATTAGTCAACTCATCAATTTTTTTATTTAGGTTCTCGTTCTTTAAAGTAATAGATGATATTTCACTTTCATGAGCTTTTGTAGCATTCTCGATATCATCTAAAAGTTTCTGGTTCCGAATAGTAAATTCATTAATTACTTTTTCGTATGCCTCCTGTCCTTCAAGCATTTTATTTTCATGCAAAATCTTTTCATCGTCCATTTGATCACGCAGCATTTCCAATTGTTGTTTCACATTAGAATATTTTTCCTGTAAACTTTTGATAGTTTCTTCTTTTTCTTGTAATTTGCTTTCCAGGGATTTAATTTGTTCGAAAACTACAATTTTTTCTGCTTCCTCCTGATTTGATGTTTGCATTTTATCTAACAACTGTTCATATTTTGATTCAGAAACAGTTAGTTGTGTACGTAATTCTTCTTCGACTTTTAGAAATTCACCTTCTCTTTGCGCTAAGTGCTGTTTCCATAATTCTGCTATTTCATATCCCCGCTGATCAACAGCACTTGATACTGATGCACGTAACTCAGCAACCGTTGATAATAATTGATCGTTTTCATTATTTAGGTTCTGAACTCTTAATTCCAATTCCTTGATGAGTATTTCTTGCGCCTTAACTTCTTGAATCAATTCGTTATTTTTACATTCCAAGGTGTTTATTATCTCCTGAGCGTTTTCAAATTTACTCTGTAATACGCTTTGATCTTCAGTATTGCTTAGTTTTAAATTGTCATTTTTTAATTCATTGTTTTCCAACTTCAAATCGTTAATTGTTTGTTTTAAAATTGATATTTCTTCCAATAGACTGTTTTTATTTTCTTCCAATGCCTTTTGATTGTTTTCATTGCAAAACTTAAGCTCATTTAGATTATTTGCAACGTCCTTAAGTTGGTTTTTATATTCTTCTATTTGCCTATCTGCGTCATTTTTATATCTATTTAACTCTTCATTAATGTTTTGCAGCTCTTGCAGCTCTAACTTGTATTTTTCGCAATTACATACTGTTGAGTGAGTCTCTGTTTCTTTGAGACTATTATTAAGATCATCTTTTAGCTGTACTAATTGTTTTGATAAATCGTTGTTTTGTATAGTAAGATTATCAACCATGGTTTGTAATTCTTCATTTTCTTTCTCAAGTTTCATTATTTCATCGGTAGGTTCTTCATTTTTGAAACACTGCATATTAGATACAGTAGAAAAATTGGTGTTATCTTTGGTTTCTGCTCCCCATTGTAATGAAGAAATTTTATCATTAGCTTGTTTAAAGTTGTATTTCCATAACTCTAGCTCATTATGCATTTTTTCTTTAATGTCTATTAAATTATCGTTTGCATTTTTAAATACTTCATTTTGCTTTTTAAGAGCTTCCTTCTCTCTTTTTTCTTTCATCAAGTCATTATTCAATTCTTGTATTTTTTTCTCTAATTCTTCAAGATTATTTGACATTTCACTTTCTATCGCCATATCCAACACAGAAGCCTGCGATATTTGTTTGGAAATATTTAATTCATTAGTCAACATATCATTAGAACTCTTTAACTCTTTCAATTTTTTTAGAGCTTTCAATAGTTTCATATTTGTAGCATCTAAATCAGCTTGAAGTTTTTTATTCTCTTCACTAAGCTTTTGTATATTTTTATTTAAATCCAAAAGTCCTGGTGTGTCGTCCATTGCTTCTTCATTAATGTCTATTCCCCAACCTTCTTCTGAATTAAACGGATCTATATCTTTACTATCTGGTTCATCCTTATCATAACAAAGATAAGTTTTCTTAGAAACCACTAAAGGTTCTGTAACCTCTCTTGATACAATTCCAGACTGAGAAGTTTGTTGCGATTGTAAATTGTTATTTGTTGTTTTCTTTAGTGGAGGTGAAGTATCAAAACATTCATTTGCTGTATCAGTCATAATTTGTGATTGAAGCTCCGATATATCAGAAACCTTTTGATCATCGCTTATATCTTCAATAGTGGATGAAATAGTTAATCCCTCGGTTTTAGGAATATTCATCTCAAAGAACATTTTTTTCTTTTCTAATAATTGTTTAATTTGTTCTTCTTTTTGTTGTAGTTTTGTACTAAGATTCTCATTGCTAACCTTCAAAGAATCAACTTCAGCAATATATTTATTAATTTGCAAAGAAGATTGCTGTAGTTTATCAGTTAGTTCAGAGATTTCTGAATTTTTATAGTTTATTGTATTATCTGATTGCAAGATTTGTACTTTATTACTTAGTTCCATAATTTCTTCCGTTTTGCTATTAATAATAGAATGAAGTTTATTAATCTCACTTATATACTGATCTGTGTAGTCTGGCACTGATGTATTCGTTTTAAGTGTTGATTTTTCAACCAAGGCTTGATTTTCGGCGGATAGATTATTTATATTAATTCTCAGTTCATCTACATTAACCTGATATTCTTGAAGTTGCGTTTCTAATTGAATCTCTCGTTCTCGTAGTTTTTCATATTTTTCACTTAACTGCTTCTTTTCTTTAATCGCATTTTCTATTTGTACATTAAATTCTGACTCCAATTCATCCATTTCTTTATTCTTGTTTTCTGTCAAAGCTTGATTTTCGTTAGTAAGTCGTTTAATATTAGCTTCCAAATCTTTAATTTTAGACTCAGATAATGTTAAATCAGATTCTACTGCATCAACTCTATTAGCTTTAAATTCTAACACTTTACAGTAATCTTGTAAATCAGAAAAGGTATTTTGCAATTCTGAGTATTCTTCGTTTAGGTACTGAATTTTAAACTGAAGTTCTTGGTTTTCCATGTCTGTCTCATAAAGTTGTTTTTCAATCACTCTGTCATTATCCATGAGATAAGCTAATCTAGAAACTAGTTCATCTTCTTGATTAGAATATTGTCTATAGGCTCGTCGCTTTTCTTGTAACTGATTGTCCAATTGATCTGCTTTACGTTCTAAGGACACTCGACTATCTTCCATCTTGGAAACGGTTTGCTCAAGACGAGCAATACGATTTTTATATTTTTCTATTTCACTTTGTAAATTTTCGCTATAAAGCTCACATTCTTGAACTTTTGCAGTATGCCCTAATTTCACTCTGTTTAAGGTCTCTTTTTGTTTTTTGAGTTCATTCGATAACTCTTCTATACAAGAATCTTTCTTTTTAATTTCCGCTTCCAAACATGAAATTTTGGTCAGATAATTAGCGTTATTTTTCTGGTCTACTTCTAATTCAGCTATTTTTTTACTGTAACCCTTATTCTGAGTTTTAAGAGTAGCATTTTCTTCTTTCATAAAATAAAATTCTTTATTTAGTATATCAAGTGATGTATTAATTTTCGTTATTTTTTGCAGTTTTGCCGCATTTTCGTCTTGTAACTTTCCTATTTCTTCAAGCAGCTTTATTTTGTCATGAGAAATGATACTAAATTGTTCTTCAAGCTCTTTGCATTTATCTTGGAGCGTTGGATCTATTTGCGCCAGCAAACGACTTATCTCACGATCTTTCTTACAGTTTTCTTTTTGTATATCATCAAATTGACGTTCTAAATCTCTAAATACGGCAGTTTTCTTCTTGTTATTAAGAGCAAACTTTTTGAGTTTTTCCATTAACTCTTTGTTTTTATCCTCTAGCGCAATACATTTATCACTAAGTCTTTGGTTCTCAGCATATGCAGCGCATAGTTTTTCCTTAACTTTTTCATATTTCTCATTAACATTCAAAAATTCATCATTCTTTTCTTGTAATAATGTACGCAATTTCTCGTTTTCAATAGACTCTTTTCTTAATTGCAATTTTATTTCATGAATTTCTTCATCTTGCTCTTTGGTTTGAATCTTGATGGCAGAAAGTTCCTCTATATGTGCTTGATGTTGGGTTTTTAATTCATTGATGTATGTTTCTTTTTCTGATATGGCTGTTTCCATACTTTTTAAGTCAGCTTCAAGTGTATTACTTTTGTTTTCAAACATTGTTTTAATGGTGACTAACTGAGACTTTTCTTCATCTAAAGCCTTTAATTTGTCTTCGTATTCTGATAATGTTTTCTGATACATAGATATTTGTTTATTAAGTGATTTGATAAGTTCTATATTTTGATCTTTTGCTTTTTCTTCTTCAAGCAATTCAATTGTAGATTTAAGTTTTTGTGATACATCGTTAAGTTTTGTAATTTGGTTGATAAATTCATTTATTTCTTTATCTTTTTGTTGTAATGTATTAACATAATTTAATATTTGCATTTCATATTCTTTTAAGAGACTTTCCATTTCTTGTATTCTTGTATCGCGAGTATGTATCGCAGTAGAGTAATCTTGACGTAGTTGCCGAATAGTATCTTGTAATTGTTCTTCATTTGCTTGTGATCGTTCTTGCTGTAGTTCAGTAACTTTATCTATTTCATGTTTGAGTTGACCATTTTCGTCAATTAATTGTTTTATTTTTTCCTCATAAGAAGAACTAATTTGAATCAGTTCCTTCTGTTTTTCTTGGTGTTCTTCCAAAGAAAGTATTTTCATTTGACAATCAGCTATTTCTGCTTCTCTTTCTTTTATTACATTCTTTAATTTCAGAATTTCTTTGGTTAACTGTTTCACAGATTTAGATCTATTGTTAATCTTATCGCCAGATGATTTTTCATCATGGCTCTCTGTCAGTAAGTTGTCTACATTTTCGTCCAAACTTAACGGTTTGACTATTTCCACAGTCTCTTTCATAATTTCTAACCTTTCATGTTTTAAATCTTCTATTTGTTGATTTAGATCATTATTTAAAGTTTGAAGATTAATTTTTTCTTCAGTTAAAATATCAATACTGCCCCGTAATAATTCACACTGTTTGTTTAGTTCTACAATTTTTTCATGCAAAGATTCATTTTCTACCGATATTGAATTCATTTTAGCCATTACTTCTTGGCGTTCATTAGTAAACAATTCTACTTTTTCGTTTAACTCCACCCTCTGTTTAACTAAACTTTCTATATTATCATCACATTTATGCAAATCTGATTTATGCAAATCTTCACCACTTGTATCTTTGCTGTCAACAGCTTTATTATATTCTTCGAGTTCTAATTTTTCTTGTGTTGTCAATGATTCTACGATCTCTATTGATTCAGCAGAGCTTACCTTTTCAGCACTTAGTTTTTCAAGTTTATCACTTAATTCAATATTCTCCTGCATATAACTCTCTAATTTATGAAGCAATTCTTCCTTTTCACTTTGTAGTATTTGAATTGTACCAAATGACTGCTCTTTGTCTAATTTCAAATTTTGTATAACAAGTTCTAATTCTTTTTTGGAAGCTATAAGTTCATCCACCTGTTCTTCAAGTTGCACTGACTTAATTTCTGAACAAACTTGTTCATTTTGTAATTGAGACAGGTCAGCTAATTTATCTTCCAAGTCAATATTCTTTTGTTGTAAAACATGTAATTCTGAAAAGAGTGAAAATTAAAAGAATTATACTTGTACAAATACTTTTAGTGTAAAACACAACTTTATTAGTAATACAATATATTTACCTTGAACTAAATCAAACTTTTGAGTTTCCAGTAAACTTATGGATTTTAATCTGGCTTCTGCTATGTTTTCTATTTCCACTAACTTTTTATATATATCTGACTCGGTTACTGTAAATCAATAAAAGATTTGATCAAGTATATCTCAGGTATTCAGTTAGTCAGTCAGGGACTATACTGACCAACACATGTACTGATGATAAAATGTAATATAATGTTTAACTTAAATAAAAGCATAATAATAATATTTAGGCATCTTTCTGGTCTCCATGTAAGCTCAAAGAGAGCCTGTATTATGATAATGTTATAGTTCATAAACTACATATGTACATGGCAATATATACTTAAGAATTTTTCAACCAGACACAGAACAAATACTTTGCTCACCACAAAAACATTTGTTCTAGGTAGAAACACAACACATGACCACTAGCTCAGCACTCAATTTCACACGCCTTGTACCAGCGAGCCTGTCTAATTATGTCAGTGACAATGATAATGTGACGTATATTTAACATTTGAACATACTTACATCTTCCACTGTCATAATCAACAAGATGCAATTGTAAATTACCCTTTTCCTCTTCAAGTTCAGCCACTTTCTGTGACAAGTGGTGTAATTCTTCATTGAGCTTAACAATTTCAGCATTAGCATCAGAAACTTTACTAAAGCTATCTATTGTTTTTTGTAATTGTTTCAGTTTCAGTTTCGACTGAGATTTAACTTTAATCATGTTCTTATTAGCTGCCTCAATTTCTTCATTTAGTTTTGCTATTTGATCTTGAGACATTTTCAATCTTTCCTCAAGTTGTTTTACATCCATAGTCATAGATAACTCAGATGATAATAGTCCACTACTTGTATCTTCTTTGTTTGATCTTTCAGCCTCTAATAAATCTAAATTATCAATGCCAATATTCACCATCTGAACTGGAGGCTTCTTTTGTGATTCCAAACAAGAACGTAATTCATCTAATGTAGCATCTTTTTGGGCAATGGCAGATTCAAGCTCTGATATTAATGAATCTCTTTGTGTTAATAAATACTCTTTCTCTAAGATATCTTTGTTGAGTGATTGTAACATTATTTCTAATTTGGTATTGTCATTTTTGGATGATTTTTTCTCCTGTTCTTGTCCACTTTCTGAAGTTAGATTACTCCATGGAGATTTTGATTTAGTCATTCTACCAGTTTTACGATTTGAAACAGGACTTCCTTTCTTACTGGATGTGCTAGCAGATACTTTAGAATCTGAATTAATAACTGCAAGTTGATTTTCTAGGTCTTTGTTAGTCTGTCTGATTTGGAAATTCAATTGCTCCAAAATTTCAACTTTTTTTGTTAATTCTACCATTTCAGCTATTTCAAGGGTTCCTTTCTCTTCTTCTAAATGGTCTTTATTCTTGTTCTCTTCTTGAGGTCCTGGTACAGATATTTCGGATAATGTTTTTAGTTTATTTTCCAACGCCACAACCTCTTTATTCTTCAATTCAAGTTCCTCAGAGAGCTTAGAATGGGCTAAACTAATTTCGAATCGCGAATTTTCTAAAATAGTATTAGCTTCTTGTAAACTATTTATTTTGTCAATTTTTTCATCAATTTGTTTCATTAACCTGTTTTTCTCCTCTTTCCATTCTGATTCCATTGCTGCAAAATTATTTTGCATTTTTGCCATTTGCTCCCTTGTATCTTCAAGTAAATCCATAGTATCTTTTTCTAAAAATTCAAAAAGAAATATGTGTAACATGACAGTTGTAACTGCCCAAAGAAGTAGTAGAGGAGTGTGGTACACTCCCATATGTCTCCAGTTGTTTGTTTCCCACCATGGAATAAGCTCACAAACCTATTGCTAATATTAGAAATGTTAACTATAAATTCTAGTTACAAAAATTCAGTAGTATACAAGGAGAGATTTGAACCCAAGACCTTTCAATCAATAATCACACTTGCAACCATTTAAATTAACAAATATTAAACTCACCTTTCTTACTCAAACTATCAGACATAAGAGTTGTTGCCCGGTTTTTTGCCTCTATAATCTGGTCTCGCTCATTTATTTTTTCCTGTAAATCTAATATTGTTGTTTCCATTGCTCTCATCTTCACTTGCATTACACTTAAAGCGTTTTCCTTTTCTTTGACTGTGCTTATTAGTTGTGCAACATCTGTTGTATCTGTAGTCTAGAATGAAATGTTTTATGAACATATTTAAATCAGTTTAACACACTATGTCACTTTGAAGACAATCATAGTTACCATTACCCAATTGCAATCCACTAATGGACATTGAACTCCCCTGAGGGGTTATACCCATTACCCACAGAGGTATGTGGGTTGCTATGCCCATAGCTGATTAGAACATTTAGCTATGATTAGACAGGTTGTGCTATACTGTGATTGGTCAATTTGGTTTAGTTGTTTCTTACAACTACTGGTACCCCAGCATGGATTTATGGAATGTATTCTTACTTAGCTAGACTCACCTAATTAATAACACTTAATTTGTATAATGTATACCAGCATGGATTCAGGAAATGTATTCTCACTCTGCCTAGTCACAGTGCACTGTCAAATTAAATTTCTATAAATATAAAGATTAGCATATGCTTCTTTGCTGTACTATCATCACAAAAAATTAAGTGAGTATTCCTATAAGTAACACTTATTTCCTTAGCATTCCATACCATGTTGAAATGGAAATCTGAATAATTTCAGTCTTCACTGTGATCATTCAAACTTAATGTATATAGGCAGAAGTCTAATGTGAATTTTGTTAATAATGAAAAAATAGTGCTCTGTTTTTAGACATAATTTGAAAGTGTAAAATTAATAAAACTCTTTAAAAATATTAATGATATGTATCCTCATTTGGTAACCTCCACAGTCAATACTAAGTTGTACTTGTTTTAAAATGTTCCAGATGATATCATAAATTATACTTTTTACCTGTTTTATAATATCAGTAGAAGCAGATGTGCTTGTGATGGTTGAATCTTTTTTACTTGTTATAATTGACTTCTTTGGTGGCCTTTTGCTAATTTCCTTATATTGTTTTATTCTTTCCATTAACAATTCTTTCTGCTTTAATGTGTTTGCCAAACTTTCACTGATGCCAGGTACTAAAAAAACATTTGTACTTAATTAACCACATAACTTCACGCCTGTCATTCCCGAAGAGGTAGGCAGAGGAATGCAGAACATTCCCACGATTCACCAGTTACGTTTACATCCCACTATGTAATAGGTGGTGAGCC
>DWEI01002425.1:0-14396 GCA_018245875.1 Mysoria ambigua | reverse complement strand
ATGTGGTACATGAGTAATTTTATTAATCAATCAATATTAATATTAACAATATATTCAAATCATCAGCCTATAGCTGTCCACTGCTGAACATAGGCCTCCCCCAGAGCGTGCCACGATGCTCGATCCTCCGCCTTCCTCGTCCAGTGACTGCCGGCCATCCTGCGGATGTCGTCGGAGCAGCGGGTCGGAGGTCGTCCTACGCCACGTTTACCGAAACGCAGTCTCCTCTCTACGACACGTCTGCCCCATCGGCCATCGGTCCTACGACAGATGTGGCCAGCCCATTGCCACTTGAGCTTGGTTATTCTAATTAACTTTAATAATTAACAATATTGTAAATAGATTATTTACAATTCTGCTGCCGAACACTAGTCTTAATATACACATATACCCAGAGAAATACCTGGTCGCGCTTCACATAATTTCAAAGGGGCTTAGAGTCTGACCTCAGCATTAAGAAAGCCACTAGAATCAATGGACTTGATGAAGTGCCGTGCATTCTAACTGCGATTAACCAGTCAATTATACGCATTATGCTCCACGCAAAAGATAAACGAGACACAAGCAACGACACTACAAAATTAATTATATATGAAACTTTGCGACATTAAGCTCGGGCGAGTCTTAGTAGTAACTTGAAGAACTCTTCATTAGGCAGAGATTTGAAGAGAGTAGCAAATGAAGAAATGTTACAGGAATGGCCACATATAATAAAGAATCCATATTCGATATTTCATTCAAACTGAACAAAAGCAATAAAAATACTACATAAAAATAAATATAAATATGTCTTCGGTTGAAGAAACAAGTTAAAGATGGGGTTTTCCAGTTGAAATTCAAAATTGTGCTCCACGTCATTCCAGAAACCATAATCCGTGTAACAATATTACTCGGTGGAATATCGAAACCATCGATTGTGTGATTCATATCCGCTTGTACCTGAATGTGACGACGCGTCCACTAAAGAAATAATACCAATGGAATAGGAAAAGACACGCGATCCAATGTCATTAGTACTACGTCCGCGTGATTCATTAGCAGCGGCCGCGCTTGCGGTCTGTGTGCAAGGTACTTAACGTTCGCTGGCTAAATGCTACACTCGAATGAATATTGTAAAACGCATCTTCCTGCCTTCCTGGTGCAAGACAACGTTTGAATACTATTTTTCAATAAACTAAACTCTTTCGAATTTTGATAACTTTTGGGTTCGGCGTTTTGTTTATACAATATTCGTAAGCTTAGCTTACTTCTTCCCTTGTATTTATTCTTTATTATATCATTTATTCACAAAATTCAAAAAGGACAAACTTAATGTTTAGAAATGAGCCAGAAAATAGTACCTACGCAAGAAAATGTATATTACATACATATAATAAAATCAAAACTATAGCACTTTTCCTCTATATTATTGGTTTCGAATCCGAACTATTAAATTAAAACTGCAGTTAAAAGACGGTGGATCAATTAATTAAAAGAAGGAAAAGGAAAAATATTGCTAAATTTTTCCAAGAAACCAAAGATCAGGTCATGAGGTCACTTGGATGGTGACATCACTCTAATTATCACATTTGTAACGGTTGATACAGTCCTTGTTGTAGGTTAAATATGTACAGAGCAACGACACAAATAGCGATTTTCCTTTATTTAAATGTAAAATCTTTAAAAAATTCCCTAAATTAAGGGTTCGTTCAGACCAGAGTATTTCGGGCGCGTATTATATGCGCCTATACGCACAGTTGATGCTCCATAGCTCGGCGGGATGCGGGAGCTCTTTCAGAACAGCATCCCAATAGAAGTGTACAACGTGTCGAAAATAATCTGAGCCCTAATTCTGCAACAGCGTTACAATCTCACAATGTCATTTCGACCGACAGAAAGACAATATAAAACAATATAACATTCAGAGTGGTCGCGTCGATGACATCATAGTAATTGTACCCTCGTCATTTTTATGTGCGACTTAATTGAATACCACAGAATACTTTCCAACAGAGGACACAAATATTTTAAAGGAACGATTATGACATACATAACAAGTATCACGTATCTTATTGTCCTTTCTCAATGTTCCAGCTTCTGTCTCACATAATTCCAATAACAGAAACAAGAATCAGAAGTCGAACAGAGAGACAAATTATACTTTGCTATTTGTGATATTAATATGAATATTTGAAATACGACTGAAAGGAAATTTTCGATACAGTGCGGTTTCGTGCCTGCGCCGTGGTATTAATAGAGAAGAAACGCTGGCACACCACGCCATGGTGTTGCAAAACCTACGCGCGCCCATACAATTAATTGCGAGAATGTTTTCTTATAACAGTGACATTAAATTCTGTAGTTTCCAGAAAACCCGTTCGGTATTTATAAACGGCAGTGACATGATACTGCTCCGGTGTTTGTTGAGTAGCTGGTTGGTCGCGTTGTTGCAAGCGCGACTACTGATCGAGATATCCTGGGTTCAAGTACCGGGTCAGGTACTATTGAACTGTTCTAACTTGAAATTTTTAGCAGTGGCTCGGAGTGAATTTGTGTCCTGTGTATAGAAATAGGTTTTCCCCATATTCCAAGATACGATGGAAACGTAAGTGATGAATTATAGGAGTGTACTATATTCCTCTGCCTACCTCTTTGGGGTTACAGGCGTAATGTTACGGTCAACTGTTTATTTGTAATTATAAGCACAAATTCCTTAAAAGAAACTAATGTCTAGCAGTTGACTTAAGAAGGCTGATGATGTTTTTTATAATAATATATAGGACCTATTTTATATGTACTTAAATCTTATCCACATGCTAACAAAAATAATATCAAACTATATATTTACTATATACTTCTCATGGTAATGCATCACTATAAAAATAAGTTTGAAGACATCGGCAATGTCATGTTATAATTAGCGGTGAGGTAATTCACATTAAATTCGTAAATATTTATAATTACGCCAAGACACTGGAACCCTGACATACGATAAGATAACAAAACTGCGAGCCATCTATGCCACCACATTTCAACGGATTTTGGGCTATCGTGTCTTCAGATAGAGACGTAGTATTAAAACATATTCCCTTGAATGTGGTTTATCGCGGAATTTTTTTTTTGCATAATATTCGCAATCAACGCGCATAGTACAACTATTACATATCACGCTATCATTGCAATAAATAAGTACAATAAAACAAATGACCGAGAACCATCACATATACATATGTGTGTATGCGGTCTGTATTCCGTTTCACGACAAGAGATGACGCGACTCGTGCATGCGCCCTGAATCACGCTATAGAAGCTATTTAAATGTCGTCCACACACAATACAATCTTTCGTACGCTACCACGAGCAACCTCTGAGAATTGAGATAATGGGTGGCGCATTCGAGCGCTCTAAACAAAACTAATGTTGGTAACAATTTTGGCCTCCATTAGTGCCAGAAATAGTTTCCTTGGTTGCAGGAACGAAATTAGATAAACAAAGTGGTTTACACATTTAACTACAGATAAGACAGGAGCGTTATACTTCTAAGACGCGTGTTTAGTGAACATTACGTGTAAATGTCCTAACGCGGATTATACCCCGTTGAAGTGGGGAACACACTTGCGTACATTGCATAAGTAGCGTATAAGTATCTTATTATCGTGGACACATTAAACGATGGCGCTATCCGAGCACGACGTGGGTGTACTTATTTATTAGCCCCCCGCACCTCACCGTACTGTATTACTTCACTAACGTTGCTCTTATTAAAATGCATAAATCTGACATTATAAAACAACGCCCGTCCGATAGTCATTGGCGATGAAGGATAAAATAAAAAAAAAAGGGATATAGAAGAAAGTACATACATTTTAAAGATAGCTATCACAAACCAGGGAGAATGTATCATGATTGTATTACCGTCGAAGACGTAGACAAAGGGGCATAGACACACCGACGATTCACTTGTCATGTTACACGCCCCAGCATGGAATGGGAGTGAGCCTATTGCCATACACTGGGAACAAATCCAAACACCGAACGAGTACTAGAAATTGCAAGCTACAAAAATCTAACGGTACATATTTTAAAATTGCCGCATTTCCAATTCGATGATGTCATTTGACATTACGAGCTATTAATAGAGATTATTAGCATCAATGCAGTTTATTGCATTGATTGCACCCTGTTAGGTTTGATTGGCGACGTCGCGACCGTAATAAGAGTGCTAAATTACTAGTTAACAAGACGTTAACATAAACGGTTATTAATCATAATAACTGTAATTATGACTTGACAGTGTTTATGCTTTAACGTATTTAATTTGAGACATGGATAGACATAAAAGACATGAAACGAATGCACATATTGAAATCGAAAGTGTGAAAGTAGATTGTCCCATCGTTGCTATGATGTCGCTTTTATTCCTAAATAACTAATACATATATCTATTAACCACCAGTGTTTACTTAACCCACACTAACATTTCTGTGTTAAATCGGGTGCTCCTCAATATGGGCGGCGACAGCTGCCACAGCGACTGTTTTACTGCTCGCTTACGTTCTTAATGTGAAACTTATTTCTCTATAAAATTGAATCCATCACGAGTTAATATTCACAGGTCAGAGTGTAAAGCTATAATAACCGTAACAAAAAAATACAATTTTCTTATCAATAATTCGGTACCGATTGCACTGTTTTTTCAATTCGAACGCTTTAATTATGAACAAATCACAAAGAAGACCGAGCTGTCACGTACATATCAACATTTGTAATATTGGCGATCAACCTTTGTTCAAACAACAGACATGAGTTCCGAAACAATTATTTATTTTTAATTTTGCTTTTAAATCATAGACGCGTTTATAATAAAATCTAAAATAATATAATCTTTTAATCTTAATAAAAGCTTACTACACGACAAAATAAAAAAATATGCCATGCATGTCTCTGCGTCACGTTGCTCTGTGATTTATTTAGTCGCCAGTGAAGGTTAACTGTTATATGCGTACAAATAATAAATTAAACTAATGCCATTTCACAACGATCCATGAATGTTGGTTATGAGAGTTATTTCATTAGTACTTACTTAGTGGCTCTGATCAATTTGCTACTACAACTAAACGGTGTTCGTTCCGTTTTAGGGAAAAGTACGCTGCTGTATACTTTATATATGGTTTGCGAAGGGCACTTTCTGTATTATTGTATTTGTAATTCACAATACATTGTATTTGCAAATTAAATTGTTATTTTAAAACAGGCGTACGAAGATCATTCTGGATAACGTTATTCACTAGTATACACCGTATTCGATCACATTAGCTCTGTTTATTAACAATTGATTATAAGGTAACGCATTATAACCTCTGATTACTATATATACGATTATCATAAATAAACTTAACGCACGAAAAAATCTCTGATAGTGTGGAAAGTAATAAAAACATTTACACATTGTAAAATCTGATAAAATCGCATTTATAGACGGCATATTGAGATTCTATACTTAAAATTCTAGAATCTTTCACAACTAAAATCGTTTAATGAAAATTAACCAATTTTACAAATATAAAATCCTACAATTCTGGGCAGAATTATATACAACAATATTGCGCTTTAGGAATGTTTGAAGCTTCGAGAATCAAAGTCGAATAATTAAAAGCCCATATATCTGGTATTCTCAGTTTATACTTTAAATTAAGTCTACGGGGGGAACTTATTAATTAGTTTAAGTGTTTACGTGCAACTTTAAATATCATCAAGACAATACGGCGACACACAAAAAGGTTCATCAGCATTTAGATAATTCTTGTAATTAATATACACGATAAATATGTAATACAAAAATAAATGACTGAAGCTGTGAGCTCCTTGCTGCACGAAAGAAGACTTGCATGGAGGTTGACAAACAAATGAAGTCAAAGTCAAAAATCATTTATTTATATAAGATTTATAATCATTTAAACGTCATTATAGCTAACTTTACGTTAGTTCGGACCGCGCCCACGACTAATTATTAATAAACACTACATTGTATATAAGACATCGGAGTTTAGCCTGAACGTAGCTGGTGAAATGTCATAGTATAGTACACTCCTCTGCCTACCTCTTAGGGATTTTCTAGTAGTGGTTCGGAGTGTGGATATGTGCCCGATGCATGCCATTAGGCTCACACCTAAGCCACAGAAATATTAAACACGGGAGTGTTCTACATCCCTCTTCGGGGATTACAGTCGTGATGTTACATAATACAACGTTTAGCTTAGGCCCGACGCAGGGCATCTAACCGGGATGCGAACACAGGGTGGCCACTAACGTGGCGAACATTTCACTATTTTACCTATCGCATTATATGCTGCGGTAAATTTTTAATTATATCCAGCAACAACGTAATTCCAATTCCAAGGCCGTTCCAAGTAATTTGTTTTGCATAGTTTTTACATAACACCAGAATAAACCAATTTACAACCTCTATTAAAACTAAAAAAAACATATTAAAAAACTGCAAATAACTCGATATGAAAATGTCTTCAGGTTACTGTTTTTTTCATAGGATTTCAAGACGTAAAGATTATATGCAGGCCAGCACGATAACTTTATAAGTTCGTGTACATTTTAGAGAAAAATTGCCACTTGATGTAACATTACAAGGAAGCTATCGTTTGTTTTCTAAAGTGATCACATAGACAGGAATACATCTTTATTAAATTATACTAATGTTAATCTTCTATACTACCAGGATAATCCGAAATTATTTTTTTAATCAAATCTAATCACATACAAAACGCTCCAATGAAAACGGCGTAAAAAGAAAACCAAAAAACATAATAGCCTATCGAATACCTAATATAATACTTTTTGCGCGATTTTTAATAACTATGAGCAAATCCACCTCAAACCGCTCCACGCTAGTCGATTTCTTCTCCAGACAACGCTAAAAATAATCACATTGTATTTTTTTTAAACTGTTATGTTTACAACACACCGGCAAGGATTATTTATCAAATGTTATGTAAAAAAAATATTCCACATATATATACAACATGTACTCGTACTAGAAATAAGTTATATTAAGGTATTTATGATGTAGTTCAGCACTAGTGGATAATTATAATATGTCGGAACAAGTCACGCATGGCCCTCTGATACTAAACTAAGCACAGGCCGTTCTTAAGGCGCCATGTAATAGGTTATTATCATATTTATATACATATTTCTAAATATACATTCATTCCATTCTAAATATACAATTATATATCCAGGCAGAATAAAAAGTCACGCGCTACATATAAATATTTACGGGAGATGAATCCGCAACCCTTAGCTCAACATCGTCATAAATCAATGTACTAATACATTAGTTAAATATCATGCTCTTCTTAGGAATGATAAATATCGGTCGCATTTAAGACGATTTCTTAATTTCGTTGCCACGATTAAATTAAATTAATATTTAATTCGCATACGTTTTTGAGAAAATTCAAACAGAAAAATCCAATCACAATCCAAAGATCGAAGTCTAAGATCTCGACCAATAGACGCATTTGCAACCACTCGACCGGTTAGGCGAGCTATATTATACACAAATACGAGTGTATGTATATTATATAGCATAATTTCTTCTACAGATACATACCTCGTATCAGTTGAAGCATCACGATAGTGTGTTAAACATATAGATCAATAATTACGTTAAACTTACACACATATGTACGCACAGGAATTCAGCCGCATCAGGCTGAAAGAATATGTCCATATTAAGACGCAAGAGTAACGCTCAAATACATAGTAACGACCGGTGAACGACGGCGAAAATGAACCGCCTCCATTGCCTAATATCATATTTAGCAACTTAAGTCAGCTCCTTCCACATAAGTTGAAGTTAATCGTATCGCAAAGTAATAATAATTAAAAAAAAACTGCATACACAATAATATACAAAGCATGCATAATAAACGGTCTTAAGACAAACTAATTACCTCGTATTTCGGCGATGTGTGAGTCATATTCAGATTTGCTGCGCACGTAGTCCTTCCTGGGCGCAGTGTGTAAAGTGTGATGCTTGTACTCCGTGTACCATTCGTTCTGCGGTGAGTCCGGCCTGTCCTGGGACTCTTCCGTCTGTCTGACTGTTTTTTTCACGGTCACCCGCTCAAACTTGACGAAGCGGACGCCGGTGGCGAGATCGCCCTCTTCGATCTGCCGCTCGATCCTCTCCGTCTCCTGTACGGGCTCTACGTGTCTCAGTTTCAAATTGGGGAACGTAGCTTCGTAGCTCTTGCTCGGGGACTGGGTGTCCCTGGTGTGTTTGAGTTTAACTTCGATTTTGGGCGAATCCGGTCGCCGCTTACGCTGCTCGATGCGGCGCTCTATGTCGTCGACGTCGGTGCTGGCGTCGACGTGGTCACTGCTCCTGCGGCCGGTCCATACTTTTTCGAAAAAGCTGACGCGGTCGCGGAGTCCGCTCTGCGACGGTGTGTCGCGGTCGTCCGACATAGCGACATGACCTCCCCGTGCGGAGGCTCGCTCGATACTGCGGGAAGAAGGCTCGCGAGGCTGCTGCGAGGGCCGCGAGGGGCATGCGCCGTCCCCACGTGCGGCTAGACGTCGCCCAGACGACGGCGCTCCACGCATTTTCACTTAGTTCAAACTTTCAACTCGCTTCACTGGCCCTTTTCGGATTTTTTACACACACCGGTAACTTACATCCCGCGTAGCTTCGACGTAGGGACGAGATCAAGGTCAAAAGGTGTTTACGCATGCGCGTAGTATCGTTACGATCCAGATTATTTTCCCAATCGAAAAAAACTAGAACAAAACTAAAACTAGTTCAACGTTCAAGCTCAACTCTCAACTCCTGTCTAATTTTCAGCTTATATTTAAAAAAAAAATAAAGTAAATTTCTAGCTTCCATTCTGCTTGGCTAACATATCTCACATATAATTTGTACTTCACATCATATTGAACGTGTAATAGAGCTAGAAATACTGGCAACGCTTTGAATTTCCTTGAAGCGTGGCGACCGGTACTATCGCACCGGCTACGCCGCGCGGCTGCCGCCGGTCACACCGCGCGCTCGGGCACAATGCAACCTGTTACATTTTACAGGTCAACCAGGCAACCTGTTTCGCGACGCTCCACAATCCGCTCTGGTAGAGATGAATGCAGTTGAACACACGTACATTTTATTCCGTCTAATATCTGATAGAATCTCAACCCACCCATCAAAAAATTGAGAATCTTATACATATATACATACATGTACGTTGAAACTCTATTTGAAAAATCCAAAAAACTAACTCGCAAATATAAAGTCAATCTTGGTGATAATCAAATAAATGTTTATCATAGCTCAGCTATTTTTATGACCAACATTGCGATACGACCTACGCTATCGAGTATTTATCACTTATCATCATCAATTATATTATGTCATTAATAAATTGATAACGTGCTTCGCATTACGAATCGTCGATTTAGCACCATTTCGATTGCTTGTAATTGCAATGATTTTATGATATTTGGTTACCATCATAACATTTTACTCGTACCTACTCTTCGTCATATATAGGTTACAGTTCAATTAATCACAATATTTTATCATACAAAATTATGTTGTTGTATGCAAGACTAGTAGATAAAGCCAATAAGCATTAAATACGACCTTAACTATACTTTTACGTAATTATATTGTTAAAAACAACGAGTAGTTAAGTACCAACATCTGAATATACCTATCGTATATAATGTCTATCTATACATATATAGATACCAACCCCTACATATGCCTACCTCTTCGAGGATTACAGGCGTGAAGTTACGTTTTTTGTTATACATATATAAACATGTAGTGTTCTGTCTAGAATACCACGAGGGCCCTGAATATTTGTGCTTTCTCCGCAGAGCTCTATTAAATCGTACGGAATGCAATTCAGAGTGTAGTCCTCAGGAGATGGAGAATAATATAACTATCGCCACCGTGGTATACTCATGACCTCAATTCTTCTCAATAATAATTAAATGTAAAATGTAACGTCACGCCTGTAATCCCCGAAGAGGTAGGCAGAGAAATACTGAACATTACCACGTTTCACCGGTTACGTTTACGAACCACTATTGAATATAATATTTGAGGACCATTATTCGATGTATCTTGTACGATAGCTAGCATTATATTTGACTACTTGGAATACAGCTTTCAAATAAAGTCCTAATTGTTAAGGTTAAAGACTGTAAGAGTAATCCATTAAAGTTAGCTTATCGTATGAAACGTAACGGAAGCATAACTCGTGGCCGGGCGACTTGTGGCGCGCAAATAGAACCACGAGTGCGACCCAGTCAAGACAGCGCAACCATTTGTATTGTTCTGTCAGTTCTGGCTGATGCATGACGATTAGAAAGTCGGAGTATGTTTAGAATTAAAGGCACTCACACATTTTATGAATATTTTACAAAATTTTATATTATCTTGTTACATCATGGCATGCATATCTTGATTTACAAATTATTATTAAGTTTAAATGCCTGGTATGTTCCTTCCTTTTTCGTAAAGAGTATACAACAAGAAATAGTATTATTCGTACACAACAAGAAATAGTACGCAATTTATTTAACAAAACGGTTTATTGTGAACACTCTCAGTGGTGAAAATAACTGAGAAGCGATAAGTATCTTATCAATATCATCATCATCATCATTATCATCACCATCACCATCACCATCACCATCACCATCACCATCACCATCACCATCACCATCACCATCACCATCACCATCACCATGATCACTGCCATATTCATCAACATCATTATTATCATTAATATTATCAGCATTATTATCATCACAATTATCTTTATTATCGTCATCATTATTATCATCAGTATTATTATTATTATCATCAGTACTATCATTATTAATATTATCATTATCATCATTTACATCATCATGGTTATCATCGTTACTAACATCATCATATTTTTTATTGTTGCACTGGTAGATCTCTTCTCAAACTGAGAGTTAGAATTATAATAATACAATACAATATTCTTTATTTTTTTTCTCATTTTCTTATTGTAAATTACTGTGCAAATTTACAATAAGAGAATGAGAAAAAAAATACAAAACAAAATATAGCATGCAGTATAGGTACCAAGCTAAGCAACTGTGTGGTCCTAAATTCCACAACAAGCTGACAAAAACCTTTGGACACGATAAAAAAAACGGAAACTCTGTTGGCTCTGTATTTTCTTTTGCACATATTTTCCTTCAACGTTACAGTGACTAAAATGTAATACAAAATATCTTAAAGAAATTTCTGTTGCTACCAAATTATTATTCGGCATGTAACTGTTAATACACGCATGAGGTTATCATGTTCGTGATAACCCGTAATTCTGGTGAATACATTTGCGATTTGTCATACAATCGATCATTCATTGAATAATCTGATTGCTTGTATATAGTTATCTTACGTAATAAAAGATCCTTAAATACAATGTGTGTTTATAGAAGTATAATCTAGGACCAGGTTCGGGATTTAAGTTAAAAGGCATGTTGTACATTTTTTGGTTGCAACCCTTTCTCACAACTCATTAGACATTGATCACCTGCATCTACCGGATCTGCAGTTGGCTTAACGCATATTCTACCACGTCGCTCCAATTACGTATTAGTGGGCGGCTAGATTTTGTCTAACATAATTTAGATTTTCTAGTAGTAGCTCGGAGTCCGGATATGTGCCCAGTGCATGGCAACAGGCTCACCATTTATTCCATAGTGGGACGTAAACGTAACCGGTGAAACGTGGGACTGTTCTGCTTTCCTCTGCCTACTTCTTCGGGGATTACAGGCGTGAACTTACGTTATGATTTTTATAAAATAATATCTGACCAAGTATTGGTAAATTCCAAAGTATTGACATGGTAGCATGTTTTTTAAAGCCCGTTGTCGAGACAAGTAAAAGACTGCAGTATTATAATGGCATTAATCACCACCGGTCATCTGTAGATACCTTTCTTTAAAGACGAATTAATATTTATTTACATTTATTCATCGTGTCTTTAGTATACATTTAATTATGCATCGGTCAGACACTCGTACGTTTTTTTCGGACTAGCCCGACTAGTTTTGAATCTATACGAGGTATTTTTTAGCGACCTCCGTCGATGGCGGCGAGGTCGCGGCGGTCGGTAATACACTCACATGTGCTTACGTTATTTATTCAATGAACGCCATCATAATGTAAATTAAGTATAGCTATAGACAAGAATAATAATAGAATACTTGTCACTGCACTTATAATTGAAAATTACTAATCTTAGAACAAAACGTCAGTTTAAGTACCCACGAGCAGTCCGTGCGGGTTTTTGACAAAAATATCAATAATTATAAAAAATCATATACACACACCCTTCTTTTAACATGGAGAGTTACTAAGAAAAAGTACCATACCATCTTTGTCTTTTGGATCGGTCCACAGACTAAATAAGAGTGACAATAAATCTAAATTCAAGAAAAACAGTCGACGTACATTTTTTGCTGATACATCCGATATGAATCAATCCTACTGAAAACTAGCGCAGCAGGAAGAGTACTTTACAAATTGTAATACCTTTACAGCAGAACTTATAAAGACTCAACACAACTGTAATGTGGAGGAGTACTTCGAACATATTATTGGCTATATCAAGATAAGCCTAAGAAACATTAAAGGAACTGAAAGGAACAAAAATCTGTGTGACAGTTCTAGAATTTATGAAAGAAAGAAGAAACAGAACATTATAAATAATGTTTTTTGTTTTGTTTTTTTATTTATCTTTTGTTTAGTGGTTTTGCCCATGTTCATCAAGGGTAATATATGATTCAAATGATGAAATAATTTTTAAAATCGGTCCTGTAGTTATACATCCTATTCAGTGCAAAAAAAAACCTTTTTATCGCTTTAATGTTACTGATCGCCAATCATCATCATCAACTGTTTAAAACCTTTTATCGTTTCATGTTTAAACCCGAAATTCATGTTCCACGAAAGGAGTTGGCCTAACACCACAATACACCAGGCCGGCTCAGCGCGAATGGACAGACTGTAGATATGATAAGACAGTATGGTGAACGGAAATGGATGTTCCTCAATGTTTCATCATTATGACCAGTAATATTTGTTATTAAAAAATATATAAGCACGAACAATATCCCATACAAATCTCACGCCACAAGCATGTGCAGTGCATCATTAGAATGAAACAGGCTAACAATACTGATGTGACATTTTAAAAAGAAATATTTTTTCCTTACTCTGACATTCTGTATCCCTGACATGTTGAATATCAATATAAATATTAGTTACAAGACATTCTTTGTTTAAAGCAAACAAACTGTTGACGTTTTCCGCGCTGCAGCGTGGCCTTACGTGCGATGAATAAGAGGAAAAGCACAAAAACAAAAGATTCCACACAGTGCATAAATAAACACATATTGGAGCTATAAATAACACAATTACACAAATGATCAAACATGCACACAACGCCTTATCGGTCGAGGGCCGATAGCGCGGGGCGTGACATCAGCTTAAAAGGCGTTACTATCAATATTTGTACTGTGTACTTCTACTAGTAAGGAATTGAACTTAATTCAGTGGCAGCCTTTTATGATAAATCAATGTGTTATTTACAATGTTGAGCAATTTTTTCAATTATTTATAGACGGTTGTGTCTTGATTGCTTTTTTCAAATGACGATGACAGAGATGCAGTCGCAGGTGGAGACAAATGTCTACCGGCAGAAGTTTTTTTTTAAATTACTGCATGAATAAAAAGAAAATTACTGCATTAATAAAAAGAAAATTACTGCATTAATAAAAAGAAAATTACTGCATTAACTGGTAAAAATGAGAGTGTACTACACTCCTTTGCCTATCCCTTCAGCAATTACCGGTGTGATGTTATGTTTTTATAACACCACATTATAATCACTAACAAAATAAATGACAAAATAAAAAAGGAACCAGTTATATGTGACTGCAGCCTTATCTCGTTTCCCCTCCGATTGTTATTAGAACGTTTTTGGAACACAAGAATAATGTTCCTACGAACTTAATAGACCGGAACACAATAAGTATAAATGTACCTATTCACCATACGTATGGTACTTATATAATTAGTGTGCCGATCTGTTTATAAACAAATATTCGTAAACATAAGTAATTTTACTTTATTTTTTAATTTTTATTTTTATTTCTTTCAGGCCACCAATGAGAAAAAAGTCACAGAAGATATTATTACATAATAGAGAAGGTAACGTAACTTCACGCCTGTAATCCCCGAAGAGGTAGGCAGAGGAATGCAGAACACTCCCACGTTTCACGGGTTACGTTTACGTCCCACGATGTAATAGGTGGTGAGCCTATTACCATGCATCGGGCACATA
>DWEI01002424.1:0-14398 GCA_018245875.1 Mysoria ambigua | reverse complement strand
ATTAGCTATTACATTTATATATTGATGTATACATAGTATTTTTTAAACCATTGTAAAGTAGTAATTGGTTATTCTCATTACAATGATTACCAATAGCAATATTTATTAGCCCCAGATTAGTGCCTACAGCAACTGCTATAGACTATGCCGTACCCGACTATGCGGCTCTAGTACTTGGCGTATACAAATAAGTTGAGCCAATCAACTTGATGTACCTACTCCATGTCCAGTAGATAATAAAATAAAAACCATTGGATGTTAACTATGCAAAATAATATAATGGAAAAAATGAATTTATTACAGACATTATTCATTTAGGCTCGGAAAAATGTAATATCAAAAACAAATAAAAAATAGAACTTAAAATTTAAATAAGGAATTATATAATATGGAAAGATGTAGTGTGTCGGTACATGTTGATTTAAATTTAATCGCTCCAAATTTGAAAACACATTTCGACATTCTATACACATATTTATCATTCAATTGAAAAAAAGAATATACCTAAAATATCCAAAGTAGGTTATGATAGTATTTCATTTCATTTCCACGAAATAAAGACATTACTAAATAAAGACAAAATGAATACTAGTTCCTGCAAATGGTAAACAACTTACATACATATGTATATCTTTACGTCTCACTTTAATATTATATTATAAGCAATACTAAAACATACGAGAATATGAAAAAGCCTTCCCTACTCATAGATAAGGGAATAGATATTATTTATAAGAGAATTTTCAGAATATCTCAACAACGCCAAATTGTCATTTTATTACTAATAAAATCATGAAATTCTATTTCTAGTTTCAATATCAGGTAGGTATATAGACTTCAGATATTGTTACGTGATCTTAAAATAGATATCAAGCTAATGACATGTTCTCAGGTAAAACCTTTTCACAAGGATTGTCGTTTAAAGCATCTAACGATACAGTTTGTCCGCTTTTTCAAAACTGTCTCATTCCTGTGTTCCCATACAGTAAATAGGGTTGGTCTTGAAGACCGTATTCCTTTTGTTTTGTTATTCTAGAATATATTTTATTCATGATCATGTAACATGAACATGAATGAAACAAAATGAAAGTAAAAAAAATGAACACAGAAATATATAACAGATTTCCACTGAGAAACGAAGCGTAATTAGAACAGAAGTGGAAATGTAGGATAAATCAAAAAATAAAACGAAGGAAGTGGGTAATTGGACAGGAATTTATTCGGACAAACTCTTAAAAGTTTACGAGGCTCTACATAGAGATTCTTTTTCCTTTCTCTCATCAGGGGAAACCAGAACTGACTTTCTCTAACGAACCGAACGTTAAATTTTAACTAGTGGTCAAATTAATTGGTGGTACATTTAATGGTTGGAATTTGCAATCGTTTTTCGGGTAAGAAATTTCACGTAAGAATACAATGACGTGATAATGATTTATCACTAAAGCTAGTGAAATGAGTTCATTACTTTTGTTCTTCGTATTTATATCACTTTTAAAATTAGGATACAAAAAACGTTTCAATGATGTTTTTCAGAAGAACTTCCTCAATCATATAAATCATTATTAGTTTTTTTTTCTCTTATTAAGTTTTGCAGGTAAAACTCCAAGTCTCAAATGCAGATGAATTAAAACATAGGGTACGTATTCGATGCAATGTTATAATATCCTTATACAAGATATATTTGTCCTACATATCAGCGAGGGCTCTTACGGCGTCCTTCTCTGCTCTGATATCATAAACACAAGTAATGACGGCCGTTTAATGAGATGAGCACTGACGTTCATTAAAAAGGTCCGAAAGCTAATAAGCTCCTTTATATCTCATAATTTTCAAGTTAATCGCTAAATAAACACCCAATAAGCCAACATTTTGATATCTTAACTTACTTGCTATCTTAATATGATTATAATAATTGCTAGCTTAATTTTTATATATAAAATATCGTCAATAATTACATAAAATGTGTTCCTGTGTTGATAATTGATTGATTTCAGTTTTTTTTACATGCGAAATATTTTCTATCTGGTATTTTTATATGTTCTTAGACAAATATGCCCAGTACATTGCCACTACAGCGAACTAATGCTTCCAACTATGCCGATGGCTCCCTATCTCTGTGTTCACAGATAACAGCTGGAGTAGACGAGGTCTGAAGTGTTGACTGCAGTCCGACGCACTTAATGTAGGACGCCCACCAAACAGGTTAGGTGGTGATCTGCGTAAGGCTGCTAGCTGAAGCCGGCTGTGGCAGGCCAAGGTCAGGGCGAGAGGTGCTCCTCGGAGGAGGCCTTATCTGGCGGTAGACTGAGATAGGCTGATGATGACGAAGGTAGTTTTGTATTGGTATTTAATATGTATTATTTGTATTTAACTTGAATATGTAAGTTCAAAGTTAATTTACCAGCAAAATTTATATAGTTGTCATTATCACATAGATACCGATATGTTGAACAGTACAGGACGTCACTACGCACTGTATCCAGTTTTTGTCATCTAGCTTTAGATTAATAGTACATAATAAATAAATAAATAGCCAATGCCTTATTAACATTCTTTGAGAACGAAATAAGATAAAAGCAAAATAACGGAAACTTCAACATCAGAATCAAAAAAAGGCCGGAACACGTGACATCAGAATTTAAGTAGCACGCCAAAATCACAGATACCACCCGACACGAACCCGTATTGCTCGGTGACATTCGAATTGTTACCAAAACACGGTCGTCTAATAAATGGTACGGTGCAACAAAATTTTCAAACTGAGCGAGGTATATCGCATGGAGGTGATAAGACTACATCGGGGCTCGAAAATGGTCACGTTAACATATGTACCTTTGGAATTTAGTAAGGTATTCCTTGGAATCCGGCTCCCTAAAGGGTGTAAAGTCTGCCGATTAAAAAACATTTGAACAACATTACCATTTATTTTAATAAATAATACAGCTTTACCCACAAAGTATTTAATTTATATTGTTATCCATATTTGAATGGACCCTATTTACGAATCATTCAACATAAAAATTAAGAACAAAGTACCAAAATTGTAAATAAATCCAGGACTGAATCCTGAAGTTCTATTTCTACCACATGGTCACCCTAAAATTGCATACCGGTTTTAATCATGACATTTCTGGTATCGCCTAACGTTCGTATTCGTTTATTTTACGCCACAACTACCGTGTTTGAGTGCATTGTACTTGTATTATGTCTTATACTAGAAATTTCATTAGAATTCAATTCAGAATTATTAACAGCGAATTTGCTAGATGTAGAAGTGAATTCTAGAGTACTAGTATCATATTTATTATCCCTAAAGAGGTAGATATGGGAGTGTAGGACAATCTTACATGTCACCTTCAATTTGCATTTACGTCCCAATATGGAATAGGTGGTGAGTCTATTGCCATACACAGGACACATATTTAGAGTCCGAGCCACAACGAGTGACCACTAAATAAATCTAAATAAGAAAAATGCATTAGGAAAAGCCCGACCCGACACATGAATCAAGGACAAACTGAAACAAGGAATTAAAAAAACTATCTAAGCGTACATTTAATATAACACAAGGCTGTGTGTGGAAGAATAATCTCCAATCAACAGCATGGAATTGTCAATGATTTGGCCACTTTCAAGAATAACCTTTCTCACGGCACTCTTGAAGACCTCAGAAGGAAGCTCATTCCACATCTTGCACGCCCATGCCAAAAACGAGGGCGCAATCCGTACCGTGGAGCTCCGCCACGTATCCAATTGATGTACCCTGTCGATACGGACACCAAATCAAAAAGCACCTAACATCAGCACCGTTATCTGAACAGATATTAATTGATTGCGTATAGCATGGATAGACCGAACCAACGGTTAGATCCAAAAGTTATACAGGATGTGTGTGCGACAAGAAAGTTATTATTGTTAGTAGTTACACTACTCAGCGCCACAGTAACAAAATACTTGCAAGGGAATGTTATATGTCACCTGTCACCGACGCGAGCATTGATGGAAAGCCTCGCTTACTGTGGAAGCCAAACAGGGATATCTCATGACATGTTTACATTACTTTATACATATCTGTTTCTCAATACAGCACATTTATATACTTTAGTTTTAACTCCATCTGCCGCGGTCCACATCCTGATACTCACTTCAACAAAAATTTACGTTTTTTTTTTTAATTACCACCTGATATAACGTTGAATGAATACATCGATATAGCGTGGTGAGGTTTGTGGTCCGGTGTCGCTTTATGGTGAGGTGGGTGATTCATAATGTGCTGTGAGACCTGTGACGTCTGCTAACAAGGACGTTACAAGGACTGCCAATAATATTAACAGTTCCCATAAAACGGTTGATGATTATAACTTACGTATTAAGTAGTTAGTACGGAGGTTAATTTATAGACTGGCATGTATTTTTAATTAACCATTTGTATTAAAATATACTTGAATTCAAATAATCAATATTTTTTAGATATCTACACTGTAACCTATTTAACCTTTAACCTATATAGTTAACGTAAGATTTGTTTAATCTCATGTACAATTTCAATATTTAGATAACATTTTATAATTATTATCCGTTTTGTTTTCTGTCACAGAAATTACGAAGTGACAGTGCGCCTGATCTTATGCCTCGAATACTTAAAATCACTGCAATTACTAAAAAAAAATAGTTGTACATAAGAAAACGAGTTTCTCTTAATTTAGTAAAGAGTTAGCCGTTAGGAAAAGTTAAAAACTACTTCTTGCTAATTTATAAACATGTTTAACTGGCAAAGAATTTTCATAAATATACCTCATTCATTTCGCTTGCTCTCAATCGATGCGAATATTTCGAAGCTCATCAGAATTTACGTCCTTGCTTTAGGTATCTTTTCCTTATTTGCTGAATCCAGTGGCAGTCGGAATTTACGTTTGCCAAACTCTCCGAAGATTTATCCAATGGACGAAATGGTTCTGATACGTTTTGCTAGATATATACTGATGGACGAACACATTTCCCTTTCGGAACGTATCGAGTACATGGTACATAAATCTAATAGCTTAGTTTGATATTGCACTCGTTTTAGGCAGCGGTTTTACGAAAACCAATTCGTTCTGATTTTTGTTCATCGAAAATTATTTTCTTTTTCGTATCCTTTAATCTAATTCATTTCAAGACAAAAACGGGATTCTCAGGCACGCTATCATTGTCATTGTAATTAGACATTATAGCTACGAACTAAATAGACATCGATCACTTCCCTTCGATTTGCTTAAAGAACACCCTGTAAACTAATCAGTGAACATACTACGATTGCATATACAATTACAATTGTCCCATTAGAATTGTCTGTTCTTAGAAATTGTGGAGAAAAAAGCATGTATTTTTTTTAACTTACAACTAAGTACCTCAGATTCCTTTGGACAGGACATTGATCAATTTAAAAGTAATACAAAAGAAAAAAATACCTTACGGCTAAAAGGCCACGATGAAGAATAAAACAACCGATAATGTAGAGTACATTACGATTCAGTAAAGCTAGGAGAAATTGGCTCATGTATCCGTCAGAGGACCGCCGGAAGCAACATTTCATTTTTGTCTTTCCCGTACTTCAGAAGGCTAATTTAACAGCCATTTCCGGTTGTTATAATTACATAACAATCATTAAGCCATTTGGAAGGCCTGGAGGTACTTGTAAAAAATTCCAAGAAGCGGTTTTGGCCAAATCCACCACAGAAGTAATATAAACATGGGATTCATTTAATGTAGATACATTAAATGAATCCCATGTTTATATTTTAGAATCTTTTCTATAACATTTTTAGTGAAATATTTATATGAAACAATAGAAAAATATTGTAATTATTGTTAATATTATAATTTTAGGATTGAATTAAGCACCGAACACCGTGTAGTTCTGTCCTTCTAGACCTGATTTGATTCTTATTTATTGAGGATAGCGACTCATTCAAACTGAGTGTAATATATATTATGTAATTATAAAAATAATTTGCTTGGCTCGCTAGTGCAGTGATTTCATGTGTGACTAGATCAACACATATATCAGTATATCGATAGGAAATAAATCTACATATTTTCCCGTATCTTCTGCTTTTTGATAAATATAATATTTCTAAAGTTACGAACAAATTTAGTGATTCCTAGTAATATGTACATTCACTTGAATATCCGTAGTGTAGAGGTATCGGATGTACTTAGCAAATTAATACAATTAAGATGTCAAATGAAGTATGCAGTGGAGCTGTTGGCAAGATGAGGCGGAGTTGTTGCCAAACCGTTTGGTCATATTTCAAAATGATGTATATTCCGTTGAAAGTTCAGCAGAACATACTAATTAAGGTAATAGGATTTTGTGCGATAAACATGTTTGTGAAGATTAGAGAAATAAGAAAAAATATATTGGGACAATTCACATAGGGTAATTTGTTATCAAACTAAGTGGAGTAAACGTGTGATAAAAATAAATAATCTAAATTAATAAATACATATTTATGTAGATAATATAGATAGACCTACAAAGAAAAAAATATCTATATAACATTGGTACCAATTGGATTCGAATCCACAACCCCGGTTCAGGAATGAGATCCATTAACAATCACTTGATTGATAGTCACCACTAATGCATTCAATGTTGTGTTATAAATATTAATAACAATATCTTGGGACATCTCAGCTTGTGGTAAGGTCACCAAACTGTTGATAAACTACATATAAACATATAAATATATACTTAAATCGATATTGTCCGTATGTTATTTAACACAAAAAATGCATAATTAACACTATACCAATAGTACGCTGCGAATGTACGCTTTACAATGTAAATAAAATACTCATACTTCGTGTCTCAGTGGGGTTGTAAATGGAAGTTCAATAACGATTCAGCTATAAACACCGTTCCGATTCGATGAGTGCAAGCTAACGAGGTCGCTGGGGAATATACCGTCTTATTATACAATTCACAGAGCATGTGAGCCTGGTAGGATATGTAACCAGTCCTATTTAACATTAGATATACGAGTAGGCCTTTGAATCGGGTCATGTATTTATGTATTTGACTGCCTCGTTGGTCGTGTCGTATCGAGTACATGACATGTTTGATGAAGGTTTACCTGTTCTATCATTTGAAGTTGACTACAGTGCATCGTTACAGGAGGTTAGGGAGATTGGTGATTTCGCCGTCTAACGCTGTACAAATTAATACTTAAATTATTTAAAATGTGGTCGTTAGTTTTTACATCTAAGACAATATCAGTTAAGGCTTAGCGAAGTTAGCAACAAACAAAAATAAAGATTATTTGAAACAAACCCAAGTTGTTTCATTACATTCAATAGAAAACTTTTTAAGAAATTCAAATATCACAGAGGGTGCTCCAAACTTTCGGCCAAGGTTATATACATTACCGAATGGGAAGAACGACAACAACTGAACCATTTACAGTAACAAGACACTTATAATCATGTGACACAACGGATGGTTTTCTTTTGACATTTTATTGCGTACAAGAATACAGGAAGTGTGTAAAACTATTGTCACGAGTGTCTGTCATGACGGCGAAGTGATATAAGGCAGATAGATCGACGCGCTCGCTGACGTGAAGAAGTAGTGTAACGTCGATTCATGTTATTGATGTGTATTTTATTTACAGCGTTTATATTATGCTTATGGTACCGAAGAGGTAGGCGGAGGAGTGTAGGACACTCCAAAATTGGGAAATTACTACATACCCCAATTATTAAAATAGTAAAACAATTCTGTAGTAATGTTTGTAACTGGAATACCTATATTTACATTATAAAGTTAAAGGTGAAGATATGATATGAAAAAATGTGCATTTGATATAATACAGATTCATATCATCATCACCATACCTTTTATCTTTGTACTGTAAATTAGGGATCTTCTCTCCTTGGATAAACAGTTTGAAGTAAGTTAAGTAAAGTAAGTTTAACTTTCACTTCGATTATTCATTAAATAAAGTAATGTAACTTCACGCCTGTAATCCAAAAAGAGGTAGGCAGAGGAATGCAGAACACCACCACATTTCACCGGTTACGTTTACGTCCCACTATTAAATAGGTGGTGAGCCTATTGTCATACACCGTGCACATATCGAGACTCCGAACTAGAAAATTAAAATTAGAAAATTTTGTAGTGTTCGACCTGGGAATCGAACCCGGGACCTCCCGATCTATAGTCGCACTTGCAACCATCACGACCAAAGAGGCAGTTCATAAAATAGTTGCTAAAAAATTATTACTCTGATTTGTTATTTTATATTGCGTTCCACTTAATTATAGTCCATTTAATATTATTCCGTTCTAGTAAATTCTAGGCCATTCCATTCCGTCCCAATTATTTTATTGTATATTACAATATAAAATTTAACTACATTAATGATATTTATTTGATTTGTTACATCCAAGATTATATCAAGAGTCTCAACCAGTGCTGTTAATTCACAGATCAATTTATCCAAGTGTCGCCCGATTTAATCCTTTCGGTTGTTAATTCCATTAAATACGATTATTAGATTAAAAATTATTAGATTTGAGTTCGATTTGTTTTTACAATAAATGGTTTACGAAGTTTAATTTTGGTTGCCTTTTCATGAGAAATGTCATGTACTGTGTGTGATCTTAACTGTTAATGGAAACGAAACGAGAGCTGAAAACGTTTGAATATATAAGCTCTAGAAGTGGAGTGTTGCCAGTTTAAAGACAATTTTTCAACAGTATACCTCAGTTTCAACAGTATGTATCATGTGAACATAAATAAATAGAAGCTATAAAGTTTAATTCAACATTTTACTCGATAGACAATCTTAAAATGTTTGAGGTATTCCAGCACAAAATGCGGTTGCGGTCAAGAATGCGAGCTTCGAAAACAGGAAATAAATTAAGTTCAACTTCCTCTCAGTTAGTTAAGAGAGATAAGTGTAGTCAGTATAATTCTTTGATATTCTTGATATTAACCCCTCTATCGTTCCACTGCTAGAACATTGGTCTCCTCTCATAATGATAGGGTTAAGGCCGTAGTCTACCACGCTGGCCCAGTGCGGGTTGGCAAACTTCACACACCTTAAAGAACAATTTTTTTTCTGGACTCAAAGTGTGCAGGTTTCCTCACGATGTTTCCCTTCACCGTAATAGCAAGTGATATTTAAACTTAAAACGCACATTTTTAAGAGTTGCGCGCCAGAGATTTGAACCCGGTCTCCCGGAGCGAGAGGTCGAATTTCAAACCACTAGGTTATGACTGCTTTTTAATAATTCTTTGTATGCAGATAACTTTGTATAAAACGCATATCGAAGGTATAACATTAACTTATGTAAAGATTTTAAGTAGTTATGAATAAAATTAATGCAGCCTTATAACTACTTATAGCGTCTTATATCACAGTCTTATAATTACTAGTCTCCGTTAATCTTATAATCTGTTGCTACTAACTACATTATTTTTATAACTTACTGCTACTAGATTCATTAGTTTTATAATTTATTGCTGTACACTGTGATCAGTAGGCTAGAACACAGTACAGTCATCATCATCATCAGCCTATGTCAGTCCACTGCTGGACATAGGCCTCCGCGCCCTGTCTTCGGCTTGCCGCATCCAGTCCTTGCCTGCAGCCTTTCCCTGATCGTCATCCCACCTGGCCGGAGGGCGTTCTTCACTACGCTTGCCTAGCCGCGATTTCCACTTCAAAACTCGCAGACTCCACCGATCGTCCGTCCGTCGGCAGACATGACCAGCCCATTGCCACTTCAACGTGCCAATCCTTTGAGCTACATACATTTTGTAACCTCGTGTCCCCGTTACAGGTGTAACTAAATAACATTTACACAGATTTTTGACCACAACCTGAGCGATATTTATAACTGACACACTGAAATTTCTGTGATTACCCAAGTAGGAAGCCATTCGTATCTATTCCCGGCGTAATTATCGTGGTACCTCACGAACTTCCACTGCACACATTCGCCCGCACCGTACACAAACAGAATCCATAGTTTTCAAAACACACCCCCGTATTATTTACAACTTCGCAAGGAACTTTGTTCTATAGCTTTGTTCGGTTCGCGCAAAATACTTTACAAACAATTATACGGATATAATGGAAACTTGAGGTCGAGTCGAGTACTTAAAGCGTGAAATTACAAGGATTTGAATTTTAAATGCGAAGCTCGACTTCCAAAAATTATGTTAAAATATTGATGTAAACCTGGTGGTAAGTGCCTGAGGGAAATCTCTCCTCGGATGTCGATCACGCCGCGATGAATGTGTATGAAATATGAGACTCTTTTGCATTTTTAACAAGCTTTTGTATATGAATATTCCACAATAGTTGCAAATTGTAAAGTAATTACAGCTCTATCTGAGTTCTTAAGAAATAATTAGATATATTAATGTAGATTAACTTCATAAAAACTGATTTTTTTAACGATGCATCTCCTACCTTTCTCGCCGACTTTTAAATTTCGAAATCTCACATAAATCTCACTTTTAGCATATTATGTAGGATATTTTTAAATTATTTCTAAGCGTCTAAATATATTTTATATTAACTAATATATATATTATATTGGAGCCATATTGAATTTTTTACGATTACACGTAACATCACGCCTGCAATCCCCGAAGCAAAAAGCGGAGAAGTATAGTACACTGCCACGTTTAGTTTATGCTCCCCTATGGACCAGGTCGTGAGTCTATCGTTTACACCATTATAAATATATAAATATATAAACGAAGACAATAAAATATATATGAATGCATTAATTTACTAAGTGCTTAATCTGTCGAAACTGTAACATAGGTAATAATATTAATAACACTAATAAATAACGATAAGATATAAATGTCCAGAAAATTCTAAATATTTTCAGACGTTCATAGCGAGCGGTGTAACAGAATCCATGTTCTTCACGGGGTGTCATAGGCACGAATAAGTTTAAAATCGATTAGCGAAAACTCACGTCATCGGTACTACAACTTCCTACGTGTTACCGAACTGTGGCAGGTTTTCGATGTGCGAGCGGTTGTACGGTTGGGCTATGAAAGGCCCTATTATCTTCATTATCAGATACCTCTCAATGGGTCGCGTTTGGCGTCCTGTTTTGACATTTTCGTTCAATTGTAATTTTCGACAATTTATTATTACCACGAATAATTAATTTGAACAACAGGATGGAATTCAGGTATTCATATTAGAACTATTGCATGATCTTATAGTTACAACATAATAGGGGATGTCAATGTATTTCTACATTTGAAGGAATCAAATACATGTCACCCACAAAGGGAACATTTAGAGAGGAAGCTGTGGCAGAAGTAAAAGAAAGAAATAGCAAAGAACTGAATTTTTGAAAACAAGAAATGCTAGGACTAGTGCAATACTCGTTACTAAATCGGAACAAATATAAAATGTGGATAATAGTATTTCAGAAAGTTCTCGACTTTTCACACAAGTGGTTCTGATTTGTTGAATATGCACCCCGTCGGCGTCAAAGCAAACAATATAGTCTACGTTACCGCTGGTGTAATTCCCATAACAATGTACGAGTATATCTGGTATGCGAGTCAAACTTACTCTTTGAAATGTTCCGGTCATAGGATACCTGCTAACTAACGCTTTCAAAGGCTGTACAACGCTGCAAACATTCCACATTCACGTCACCGTGAATAAATGATTGGCCTGATTTTGTCACACGATCCTGCTGTCTCTTTGTGACATTTTCTACACCTAAGTTTAGGGAGAGGCTGATAGGACGACCACACTACGATATTTACAAAAAAGTATCATTACTCTGCAAGGATTAACATTATTAATGACTGGTAAGAGTTTTTCCTTGGCTTTCCCTCGCATTTTTGTAGGGAGAGAAACATTTGGTTCCATTCTATTTGACCGCATATTAAACATATTTACGAGTGCCTATACCCACATATATCTGTGCCAACAACATCAGGAATAAATTTTCTCTCTTACATATTAAATATTCTACATGTACATTGATTACGAGGCTTTGTTACAAATACACCCAGTCTCATTTTTCGCAACTTTCGAACCTATTGAGCTATCACAAATTTTGTGTCACCGTCCAAATTGCCGGCGAATCTTCGAGAACTTCAGTGAACATTCGACGCGACTCATTATCTTTACTGTTGAATGCCTTTTAATGAAATTCGCTGTCCACTTATTATTTGCCCGTCTTCGCTCGAAATATTTTCATAAAGTATAACATATTTTTTGTATCACAAGGTTAGGTTGAATTTGTAATATTTCACTTTTTAAAGCTCAACAACCGGAATTCAGGACGGATTTTTCGTAGACAAAACCTTATACCACTGTGTTTGTAATAAAAAATAAGATTTAATTTAACATAATTTGTTCAGTAACTAGCCCGGTGCAAATCACTAGTACCGATCGCCTGTTCATACTTGCCTACCCAGGACTTGTGACGGGAAATAAATAGTCAACATCGCTTTTACATATTCCATAGGCTTCATAGTTTTGGTTGGTAGGCAATTTGTCTATTAACCAAACCAAATAAATGTGTAAAGAATGATAATTTTTAAATTATATATTCATATTCTGGACTGAAATTTATTAGTCAACCCACTTTCAATATATTTATTGACATGTTTAATTTTATATACAATACTTTTCATTCTTTAGAAAGCTTGGTCAAGGTTGTTATATAGGAGGATCTAAGACGAATAATACGTCTAACTCATTCCACAATTGAAGATCATACAGTTGATAGTTGAATTGGAAGAAAATTTCTAACAACGAATCTTTAAAATGCGAAGTAAAATAAAAATTATCCAATGAAATGAGTAATTACTTATAATTATAATTTTTATTATAATGCCACGCTATGTCCATTACTGGGTAAACAGAGAGCACCATGTTCCGAATATCTTTATCTTTACAAACCAGATGTGCTTCCTTACGTTTCTAATACTACAGACTCCCCTTATCAGCCATTATCCAACAAATTAATCAGTCTCATTTATAAAATCACAAAACCCATATTTACATATTTTTGCGCAAATAACAAGAGTAAAGTCAAAAAACAGTAATTCACAGAGTAAAATTATATGCAACCCATGAATTAAAATCTTTCTATATTCATTAGTCAACGTCCTGCGCAAACATTCTGCTCCGCGTGCGTACAATGTGCAGAAATCAACATGACGCCTGCGGGGAATGCGTTACCCTGCCGTCATACTACCTACCATACCGCCTACTAGTTACGTTTACGTCCCACTATGGAATAGGTTATGAGACTATTGCTTTACAACAGGGACATATCCAGACTCCGAGCCACAGTTAGAGAATCTATAAAAAATTAGAATCACGCCTGTGATCCTCGAAGAGGTAGGCGGACGAATGCAGAACACTACCATGCTTCACCAGTTACGTCTAGGTCTCACTGTGGAATAGATGGTGAGCCTATTTTCATACACCGGGTTCATATCCAACCTCCGAACTATTTATAGAAAATCTAAATTTTAGTAGTGCTCAACCCGGGAATCTAACCCGGGACCACCCGATCGACAGTCACACTTGCAACCAACACGACCAACTAGAAAATCTAAATTAGAATAATCCAGTACCAGCATCCCGATCGGCAGCCAACGGAAGTAATTACAATAAATATTTACAGTTACAGTTCTCTCTAATTTCCTTACTGAAAATAAAAAAAAATCCATCAATATACTTGTCTACATATTTTTATGTCTTCAAATCATAATTTGCAACCTTTAAGTCGTATACCATACAATTCTAGATTATTACGAAAATAATTTTACAAGCTAATGTATATTTGTACACTCGTTTGTTTTCCACCTCGCGGATTAAAATCCCGCGGTCATTAGTCAACGTCTGCCACATGCCCGAGTTTAACTCACCGGAGCTCATAATAGTTTCCTTATTTAGCGCGAGGAGATGTATAATATTACTTTTACTTGTAATTTACATCGTGTAACCGCTCAATGTTTTGTGGTGTTTGTTTGTTTATCGATGTGCTGAGCAACGAATTTACTGATTGTCAAATTTAATTACAATGCTAAATGTTATTATCACAAAACATTGAGGTTAGTGGTTAAGAATCAATCTGTCACGCTGGGATCCCTGGATTCAAATGCTGGTGCTCGTGTATTTTGTAGAGAGAATGTCGAGAGGAACCTAGTATACTCCCAATATCCACCACTTACGTTTACCTCCCAATATGTAAGAAGTGGTGAGCCTATTGCTATGCATGGGGCACAAATCCAGACTCCGTACCACTACTAGAAAATCTAAATTAGAAAATTTTTGTAGTGTTCGATCCGGGAATCGAACCCGGGACCTCTCAATCGGCAGTCGCATCTGCAACCAACACG
>DWEI01002423.1:0-14399 GCA_018245875.1 Mysoria ambigua | reverse complement strand
CGTGCGTGCGTGCGTGCGTGCGTGCGTGCGTGCGTGCGTGCGTGCGTGCGTGCGTGCGTGCGTGCGTGCGTGCGTGTTATTATGTAATGATGTTTGCTAATACGAGCATTTCTCCGGTGATATGTAGCACTGGTCCCCGGCTGCTCCACAAGGACCCCGGCGCGCTGGTGTAGTGACGATGACGCCGCAGCCTGCGCCGCAACCTGTGCGTCTCCGAGTACCACACGCGGGCACACCCGGGACGTCGAGTGGGAGTGTCTGAGGCGAGGCTGCTCTGCACGCGACGCTTGCGTTCGACGGACTGAGCGCTGTCGAACACAACGCAAGCGCTGATATTAATCGCCCTATTACAATTGTGAATTGTTATCATTTATAAAGCTAGCAGAGGAATGGGTTTGCTCAATATATACAATGTTTTGATGGGAATTACGTTTCGCCGGTTACGTCTACGTCCCACTATGAATAGGTGGTGAGCCTATTGCCACGCATCGGACACATAATATGAAGTTAAATTTTAAATCCAACTTGGTATTTGGTATATAAGAAGTATCGCACAGCCAATACGGTGTTTGTACATTTAGGCGAACGTCTGCGAGACTGATGTACTTGTACACATATAGAGCGTGGATGTGAAAAGTGGAATGGAAACCTAGTTACGTCGAGCAGTGAGCGACATCACTCGACAGAACTACCTCGCGAGCGGGGCGCCCACTTGCGAGGAAGTTGATAACGCGTCCTCGGGACTAGTGCGTGCTTGAGTAACATTCACGATGGCAACTACAGGCCGAGGTGGACGACCAAACGTTGCTGGTTGACTGCACGAACATACGGTATTTGTTTGGACAATAGTATTCAAGTTTTACACAGGCACTACAAATACAGTACATTGTTACATACATTCGTGTATACAATTTGTATATAAATGGACACGAACTATAGGAATTATGGGAAAGACAGCAAAATGGTATGATCGTAGCGCATATACATAGCAATTTTGTATCTGTTGATAATAATTTTTATCCAATTAATTTTCCATACAATAAAAGGTCGTCCAACGAGATCGCGATCAATCAAGACTGTATCAGAGAGTTTGTCATTGAAACAGTGTACTCATATCCTATGAATCATAACAGTCTGAATCGAAGTCTTCGAAAATAAAGGCGATTAATTTAAGGCGCCCACGCATCCGAACATTTCTAATCGAGACACGTATATTTAATGAGCTGAAACAATTTCATACAACGGAGATAAGTTGATAACGAAAAAATGATTTATAGCTCTGCTGCGTGAACATATTGCTGAGACGCAGATAAATACACTGAGGCAAACCCTCGAATATTGCTTTTTGAAACTTTTGAACCCGAAGATTTGTTACGCGTCGGCGAGCTGCAAGCTTTCAATCCAACGAAGTCGACAATATATAAATAGCAATAATACACGAACATATGTATGTAACATGTTGGCTCTCGTGTCTCTTCTGTATGGATCGGATTCCTCAGACCACACCCAGCCGCTGGAGTACCGGCGCGGTGCTCCTTCCCAGCGTTATGTTTCACTCTCACGACCCTGCCTCTTAGTTCCGAGGATGTTTCTCTACTGTTGCAAACTTTCCCTTTATCCATCTCTTTACTTTGTGTTGAAGTTCAATGAACTTTATGAACTTACTTTGTGTTTGTCAAATATCATTACATCCAGTCACCATCCATGGGCCCCCGATGACGGAGTCACTCCGTGCCAAGAAGGGCGCGTGTAAGTACCTTCCATATTGAAATATGTCCTTTATACTCGCCCCTCCACGAGCGAATCATGGAAGAATATATTCGCAGAAGAATTACGCACATTTCGATCCCTACAAATTTCGATTTCCATTCTTGAAATAACGTTAACCGAAATATTGTAATTGTACTTTTCTTTGTATTTTATAATAAATAATTTTAATGTTAAAATTTGTTATTAAACTTGCAATCTAAAAATCAAACCAAATTTTCGTTTATCAAACAAAAAAATCTTCCTACTTTATATTTGCCACTAGCTTGTTAAACCTATGTAATAATCGTCATAAATACATAACAATGAAGAAAGTAAACACGACCAGTAGTAATTTCCTAAAATTAGTGGATCGTAAAGCTTAGAGTGCCAGACCTCTCGATAACAGTAATGGAAACCAGTACGAGTACAATTTTGTGTTCAATACGGTCAATAAGATTATTGAAATTTCTTGACCATTTGGTCGAAGAGAGTGAATTAAAAAGACAGCTTACAAAACTCCACGCGTCGACCGGCCCCTGCGCCGGCGTGCGTGTGGCCGGCCGCGGCGGCTCGCGGTGTTTATTAACGGCTAACAACTGTAGCACGGCAATTATTCAAACAGCGCCTTATAAATTCCGTTCAGTCACTCGCGTTTATAACAGACGCCGATATCGGGCCCACACGAAAAATATCTCCCTCGTCTGTACAGATACTGACAAATGTGTCGGTGTGTCTGCCGAGCCGGAACGAATATGGCGACCATTTAAACGACACGTTGACGCATTAAAGATGTTTCGTGTCGTACGTTACATTAGACGAGCAAATTGAACGTGTTCAACATTTTTTTCTTCGTGTCATTACATATTCCTTCGGCCGTTGAAGTTATAAGACTACTTCAGCGTTCCAGTCGAGGCGAGACATATTTTTAATTCGCGACTCGAGTTTGGGCCAGGTTTGCTTCGCGCAGATGAAGCGCATAATTTCGCCATTAAATGAAGTTCTCGCATCGCAATACATCGCCGTTCGTTGATTGAAGCCCGGTCGCGTGCCGCGGTAATAACATTGTCGTCATCGGATTCTTACAACTTGATAATTTATTACCGAGCCTCTCTCAGCACACCTTATAAAGATGTATATATAATCTTTACAGAACCGAATTGTTGGTGTTTCCTTCGCTCTCGGTATGGCTTAAGTGGCTTATATTATTTACATCCTAGCTTTCACAGTATAACACATCTTTATACATTCAAAACATATTAGGTAATAATAATTCTGGACATAAAAATGTGAAATGCGTGTATTGATTGAGTTGACTTGGTGATACGAGCTAGAGCACAAGGCTAACAATTAAAAAAAGTACTTAAGTGAAGTAAAATTTAGTGTACTGCTTTACATTTTTATGAATGAATGAATGCTATAAAAAAGGTCAGCGTAACTGATTTCCAAGAAATTTAACGGAGTTCGATTCTATACAATATATGCATCGAATGTTTTAAAAAGCTCTATTGCTCTTGAATTTGCATAATAATATTTTAATCATCGCCAAAACCTGCAGCTTGCCTCAACCCACTGCTGGACATACGCCACTCTTAACCGAAGGGGATGTTTGGCCATCGACCACACTGGGCTTGTGTGCTGGAGAACCATTTTTGTATTCGAACTCTAGCTCATAGCTCTGAACAACTAAAAACTTCAAAACTATCGGGAAGTTGATAAGCTAACGAATGCGATGCTCTTGGTAATACTGAATACTGAACCACGGTTCGTTGGCAGAGTCTCTCGCCTCAGCGATATCGCACGGCGAAGTGGAGAGAGCGTCGCCGAATAAAATCGGCAGATTACACCCACTCGGTGGTGCCGGCACCGCCGCGCTGTTACCAACTTTTAATAAGGAAACTTGCATTTAAACAACTTTATTAGTATTTTAACTTATCTCGTTAATCCGGCGATCTTAACGCTGTACTTTATTTCAGACGCTATTTCGTGATAAGGGCGTCGATTAAATTAGTAATCCACTCTTTAACTAAATGAACATTTACAAGGCGCCGAGCACAGAGCGTTCGCTCGTACGACAGCAGAAACTATTTCGGTTTCACCGTCACGCGAAATGGTGCTCAGTTTTGTTAATGCGTTAATAAAATAACTATTTAATTACGAAAATCATGTCCAAAGTACAGTGGTTTATCTAAAGAGCATCTCGAGCGGTATCGGCACGCGGCCCAGCGCCGAGCGCGGCCGAACGTATGAAAAACAACAAACTGACCATCGAGCGAACGCACTCGATTAACAAACACAAAGGTGAATAAACCGTAGCGCCAAGCGAGCGAGGCGCGTTCGGATATCGCAGATAACACAACGATCATGTCCTAATGGGTTCTGGCTACCGCGCGCCTGGAATACGAATGTCAAAATCTCCATCAGTCAAACAACCAATAACTTAGCTCCCGTATCGGCCGCCGCGGATCGCGACCGAGCGGAGCGCTCTCGTGTCAAAGCACGCATCGTCCTCCGCTTCGGATTCGTCTGCGTTTTGTGTTCGCTTGTGCGTCATATATGAAGTAATTTATTCGTGTTTCCAATGCCACACGTCAATGGATGTTAAAATAACAAGCAATGAAATATCCGTTATTACTGTGCAATTCGTATAAAAAAATTACACTTGCGAGTTATGAACATAATTCTGCGGTACATTATGAGACGTCAGGACTCGAATGCCTAATATACACAAGTACTGCGCAAGTGTACGAGCCTTGAAAGGGCCCATAACGATCCATCTTCTCACATTACAATTGTAACCTTAAGCGAATATGGCCGGCGACAACAATAAGGACACAAAAGTAAAATAAATTATATGAGAAGAGTGTCTTCATTTATAAATCATAACCGATCCTTGACATGAATCAGCAGCGAAGATGAATAGTGCAGGTGCGGGCCGCGCGCGCCGCGCCGGTGAGGATCGAGAGCCGGAGCGAGATCGTTTTCATACAATTCCACTAAAGCTGTGCTAAGGACGTCAAACTTTACTGGAACGGACTGAGTGCGAAAATTGCCCATTTTATTGTATTTAATACCGTCTTCTCTGCAGCTCGACTGCTCACTGGAATTTTAAATTCAATCCTAGCGGTCGTGAAGGGTAGTTTAGGCAGTAAAGAAAATTGGCTACAGTGGCCCGCGAAGCGTAAAGCTGGGGTCGTAAAATGCAATACCGGACGTCGCCCCGCCGACACGTGCTTATTTACAAGTAACGGCGCGTCTGCGTGGCGCAGGGGGGACGCCACGCCGCCCGCGTCACGCTGACAGTTCTGTTATCAATCTGTGCACATTGACTCCACGACTCGGGTCCCGTGGTGCCAGCCTCCGAGGTGTGCTCGTTACATTCGACGTTCTGTTCAGGTTACAGCTTAACGTTGCACAGGGCCAGGGCGGGACGGGGCTGTGCCGTTGTCTCTCTACGTACTCTCTACATGCGCAGCTTGTGCAGCAACAGCAACAGGTCGTAATAGAGCACAAAGAGAGTACTCTTCAAAATATTTAAGAAACTTAAAGGTGAGAACTGACTAAGGAAGAATTCGATACTATTGGAGTTTTTAACTTTCTGGGAGTGTTTCGGAGTCTGGGTATGCGCCTGGTGTACGGCAATAGACCTGTTCCAGTGTGCGACGTAAACACGACTCGTGAAATGTGCGTCGTTTTCTGCTTACCTCTTCGGGGACTACAAGCGTGACGTTACGTGGAAGATAAAAAGTACATATGCTAATGCTATCAAAAATTTAGGAATCAAATGAAATTTACTGAATACATCAAAGCTCTGTGCTCGGAAGTGTAAGTCACAGTGGTGGTTAAAAATACGCGCAGCGTGTGGAACTCCGGGGACGGTGCGCGCCACTAATGACTGCAGACGATCAAGTAAAGGGACGCGAAGCGGCGCGTGGCGGCGCGTGGGACGCCGCGCGGGACGCGCCGCGCGCCGCTCCGCCGCAGACAAACAGCGGCGACGCGAGAGATGCGCGCCAACGTCGTCGCCGACGCGGCCACGACGCGTCGCACACAGGGCACGTTCACACGGCAGCGATGTAGTCCTTCCCACACCGCGCCTGCACCGCGCTCGTGTGTACTCGCCCGCTACAGATGAGCGCGAGCACTGTGTGTAAACAGACATAAATCTCCCGGCCGGCTCCTTGTGCACGAACTGGGAGGCCCGTCCCCGTCCCCGATGGTTCACTATCATGCAACTCTGACAAATTCCGAAAGTTGCGATACTGCAGAATAGGGTGAAGAAATCCAGTTCGGAGCGGACGAGGAAAGAGCGCGCGCGTCCGGGGGCCCAGGTACGCGCGACGAAAAAATTACTAGCGGATTAGAACAATATTTTACTCCTATTATGAAATTACGTTCGGCACCGCCATTTTTTAATAAAAAGAACAGTAACTCTCAATTAGAGAAATCTCGTTAAGACGTAATGAACAATGTGCTGTGAGATTACAGGAGTTATATTTTAATTATATTACTTCGACTTGATATTTCGTTTCACGAAACGGGTTTTTATTGCGTTTAACATTAATTAAGAAACTTCATCGCGTTCTTCACCCAATTATTAATAAAGTTGTTATGTAAACAGTACTCGATATTGAGGGATGTGCAAATCGTATTCAATGATATTACTAAGAACCATTATTATTTCCGCGTAAGCGCGGGCCGTCAATATGTTATCCGATCCCGTATGTATCGCGTTGTGCGGCGCGGTCTGATCGCAGCACGGCGCGGCCTGCTTGGGCACAGCATAATGATTGATATTTATTTATTTATATATTGTCACTGCTGCTTGGCTGCACAAATAAGTTAAGCTGACATACCTTCACAGACGAGCTTTACAAATAACGTTCCTCGACCGTAACAATTCTATGTAAAAGGGTATTTAAGGGTATTTGTGGTATTGAGACGCTTATAATAGTCAGTCATCTGTTAGCACTTGCGGACATTCGACAATTTATCAACGCCATTCAGCTCCGAGCGAATTAGTTTCGCGGTAAAGAAGAATCGTTCGCTGTGCGGTCGGCTACTGCGCGTCGGCACTCTCTGCGATGCCCAGCAACAACCACATGGTATTCTGGTGTACAGCACACTACTGTAATACGACAGGTGTGTGTTAACACATGTGTTTCGTGCTGGACTAGTTTGAGTTGACGATAACGAACGAGGAAATGGCGGTATTTCACGTATAGGTTGTACACAATCTATAAATTACAGTTGTGAAAGCGTAATGTTTGATTGTTTGTATGTATAATTTGTAACTTGTTTGTAAAATACATTAATGACATGGAGGATGAAAGGTGGAGACTCCACTTCTGGTGTTGTGATTTATTTAGAACATTCCGCAGGTGCTTTTACTGTGACTTCTAGTGCAGAGCGCGGCCAATAAAAAAATTCTATGCGTTTTAAACTTATGAAACTGTCAATTTATACCAGGACACTACCGTAAGTGTGTCAACAGAAAAACGGTAAGCAGGAACAGATTAACGATGAATATTAAGCAAACATGTGGAACGGACTGTATATTGTACAGCTATAAACGGGATTACAAATTGTTTAATTCATTTATTTAGCAATTATTCTTTATATGGCAATAGGATAACGATCTTTTGAAGAGAGTGACGTAAACCTGGGAGAGCACTACGCTGCGCCGCCTGCCTCTTCAGGGATTACAGGCGGGACGTTACTTTTATTTTTAATCTACACTATCTCATACGTCGATCAGGAGCTATTGAAATATGTACACAAATAGTGCAAATATTGATCCTTTTTGAAAACTATTTAAATAAACCGTAGACCATAAAACACTTGCAGTGCTGGCCGCGCGACAACACTTACAATATTCATCACATTGAGCCATATCTATTCACTGCCGGCACACGTTCCGCTATTTTTCGCTTAACAATACGAACAGATATGAAAGACGTCGCGCCGACACTCAAGTGCAGCGCGGTCGGCGCTCCCGCGTCGTCGTGGACCGTGGCCTCCGGAACTCTGCATCTGGCTATGTGACACGTTGACAGCTATTTTTTTCTTATACTTATTTATTTGTACTTTAAAAGAAAAGTCGGAGGACACGACGCCGCGTGGGCAGCCCTCGGGGACTCGGTATCAAAAGTTCTAATGGAACCCTATTTGGAACTTCCAAGTTATCAAAGGAATCATTCAATTTGTCTGTGTAATAAATGTCGGTAGATAGTTTAATAAAGATGATCACGTATGTATGTATGTGCCGGCTTAACTCTCGTGCGCTATTTCGGGTCGGCCGGACTAGTTACAAACCTACACCTATCCTTCGTATAGGAGGATAATAAATAACGCTACGATTGGAAACAGGCGTGTAGTACGAGCATTCATTGTACGTGCGACGTAACGCTAGAACAGGTAGCCGCAAGTGGCGCGCAGGCCGCATGCAGCCGGTACACAAGCTGCAGGCGAGCAGGCGTCCCCCGACGGACCCGACCACACACCAGCTCGCAGGCGAGGCTGCGCGCCGGCGCGGCCCCGTCCCGCGAATTACAATTATGCCGAAACTTGGGACGTTATGGCTTTTATCAAATTTGTATCTGTGCAGCAACTGGAGCGTTCAAATGGAATGCCCCCATGTAACATCCCAACATAACATTGGAGTGTATAAAATAAATCGTCCTTCACCAACAATCGCTGGAAACATCTAAATTGTTATTAAGATAACATGAGTGTATAAATCACATGTTAACGTTACCGAGCATGTAAATATCGAATGGGGTTTTTGTGTTTTCGGACCTTTGTTATTTAATACAACAAAGGTCAGAGTTATTTCTGCCATCCATGGCGATATAAATAAGATATAGTTTTTTTATTAATAATGTCAAACGGTAAAAATTACTTAGTTTTATGTCGATGTTCTTTCAACTGCCTCGATGCTCGAGTGTTGCAAGCGCGGCTGCCGATCGAGTGGACCTGGATTTAAATCCCGGGTCGAGTACTGTTTCAATTTTCTGAACTTATAATTTCTAGTAGTGGCTCGGAGTCTAGATTTGTGGCTAGGGTACTCGCGTTGCCAGAGGGTACCATACTATGTATAAGTTTTCAAAGTTCCTTATTTCAAACCAAATTGAGCCAAATTGCATTTATAATTCAATATGCGAACGAGACCACTTTAAAATAGTGTTATTGTTATTACCGAAATGAGATTTGGAGCAGTGTCCCGCCAAGCTCAATGTTATTACCACAATTAAATGTTATCGAAATGCGTCGACCCCGACATTGTGCGCGATGGAAACTAACCAACGTGCCCAGTCGTGGGCGTGACATTGGTTCGACTTTCAAGTGAGTCGTCGCAAAGTCGAACCCTTCTCATATTCTATCGGTAACCGTGTGCAGCGTATGAAAAATAACTTATATCTTACCCCACGTCATTTGTAAGAAATCTTCAAATATATCGCCACACTATTCAAAAAAGTTTTCGGAGAACCTTCGAAATATTTCTCTCAGCGCGACCTTCGCCGGTTTTCAACAATATTAAAAGCGACTCAATACAGACACCGACACGGAGATGATTTAGCATTTCGCCTTCAGTTTTTAAATGATTAAGGCGTCACAAGATGATATCATAATGTTGATTACATTGATTTTTCGCTTGATGGAGACAGAGTACATCGTAAATTTGTATCGCGATGTTCATAATTCTGACGCTTAAACACCCACGCCCGCGGTCGCCCGCGGCAGCGCGCGAGGGCGTGGTGATACCGGTGAATACTTGTGATACCTTGTTGTGGCCTGGGGTTCCCTCTCTGAAGTTGCATGGGAATTGTCTTGAGTATCAATCATCTGTCACGACAAAGCAATAAGAAAATTTTATACCACAGAGAATGAAGCAGACACTGTTAGAAGCGCCCGCCGACGCACTTGTCTAAATTGTCCAAATTGTGCGCGACGACCCCCTAACATCAAAATGTAGCGTGTTCAAACAGAGATCAACACAGACCGACATATTGACGCACCGTCCAGATACAGCGGAGAGTTATTTTGTGTGTTTCCGGAAGCTGTGTTTTGCTGCCTATTTATTTTACCGCTGTGTCGTCTTGATAAAGCAATTCCGTATATTGATGGTGACACAAATGAAGGATTCGCCTCGCCTCGCCACCGCCGGCGGGCCGCAGCGACGCGACCACCACACAAACCCACCAGAACAACAATTCGTACTCTCCGATACTCTCCTAGCCGCGCTTAATTTGTACGCTCATAAATTCTTGCAGAATCGGCGACGCGAGAGCTTGGATTATTTTTTATACATTTTCATTAAAAACACAAGACGCATTCGAATTAATTACGTACAGCGGACGTGCTTCGCGTCAATGAATCGCTCTAATTAACTTGTTTAGGCACAATGTTCTATGTGCGTCATACTTTACTTCGCACTTAAAATCGGCGTCGAATGCTTATGATAAATAAAAGAGTATTAAAATTAACAGCACCCCCACAAGTATTTCGCACTCGTCGCTGGCGTCGAGCATCACGCATTGTAGCTGGGACTCAGACCTGTCAAACATTAATTTAACAGTTACGAGATGAACATATGTTACGCGAGACACTCGTCACCGCGATAGGCCGCACTTGTGGAACGAGCTTTTTGAACATCCATTTATTTTCCACGCACGCACGTATCCAGAATTAGACGTAAGGGAAACGTTTAAGCAAAGCGGTGTGCTGTATTCTAAGATGTGAGCTGAGCTATATGTTGCAGTGTAAGATAGGCAGATACCGTCGTAAACTATATAAGTACGTGGAAGAACAAATGAGGCACGTTCTCGCCATAAGTAGCGTATCGGAAATAAGTTCTGGCACACGTCGTGTGGTGGCGACCACATTTTAAGTACAATTAAATATTTCATAATTCTATTTCGTCGGGAAAAGAACACCACGTCCTTTTACCTTCAATTGATTTTATTGTGTACACTTTGATGTCTGTGTCTTAGTAGACAATTGTAATAACAAAAAACCACACGCACTTGACGCCGATGTGCCGCGATGCAAATATAATTTAAATTAAAATGTCGATCATCTGCAGTATAATTATGCATGCACGCGAACGCGACAGTCGCGTGCAAGCTCTGCGCCACTCAGCGACATGTTTGCACATGACTCAATTAAGAAGACGTGGCAGTCCCCGCGCCACCGCTGGCGTCGGTGCTGCGATATCATGTATCTGGCTAGTGTTTGTGTACGCGTGGTGCAGTGTGAGCGTGAATTAGTTTTAATTACATCACACTGGAACATATTCCGCTACATGTGTTCTCGAATGAAGTTGAAATGAAAGGTATACACACATATACTAGAAGGTATCTTAAGCGTAGATTACTGGGATAGCACACATCACTGGCCGGAGTGACCAGCATGGAGGACGCTACGGCTGAGATTCCTCAAGACGTATTACTTCATCATTACATCAAGTGATATTTATTCTTAAAACAAAAGTTTCTTATACAACTCGGCTTACGATAAGTTCTGGGGTAAGAACCACGGGCCACCACTTGTATCGTTTATCACCGTAACGTAAGTGACAGATGTCCACGTATCACTCTCTTCGTCCATAATCTGTGGGCAGGCAGCGGCGCGGCGCGCGTCCGCCCCGGGCGCCGCTGAGTCAACGGACCGCACTGGATTAAGCAGAGATCCGCTGCGTGGCGTTAGAAGGGAGCGGCGACCAATCTCGTAGCCGCTCGAGTTCATCGCTAATGAAACGACACTAGTGACGCCATTCGCACGAACTGCCGGCCCGTGCGCGCGGTCCACACTTGCGCGGCGCTCATACGTATGAGTATCATTTACATAGTTTTTCAGCAGACGTTAAAACGTCTGCAATAAAATGTTATCGTTGCTTCATCTACCCCGAGTTCTCGTTCAAGAATCGTTAATGAATACGAAAAGTATCCTGTAATGTGTAATTACCGATTTGTGCCACTAAGTTTCTTTTTGCCTAGAGGCTACACGTTGACAGATCTTAAGATAGAACTTCAGATTGGCTGCCGTGTGTGCTACGGTGAGGGCTTCATATTTCACTCCCGTGCGCCCGTTTCCTGCCTCATTTTATACAAACAAAATACACCTCGATTTCCTTACGTCGCTCTTCTGTTAAAAGATTCAAGTAGAACATAGTAGACGAAGTACAAAATACGGTTACGGTCACATATCAATTATCAGTTTATTACATCGTCACGCCAGCTCCCGAAGTGGGTAGGCAGAGAGCGCCAACTGAGGAATATCTCTATTTTTACAGACCTTCAAATTTGTATAATTTCGCACCTTAAGACATCTCTAACAATTAAACAAGAATTAAAAGCATCCCAATCATCGAAGATTACACCCAATCACCAAGTCCGCGCTGCGCGCCGCGGACGGGTCGCCGCGGTGCCCGGCGCAACCTGTTCGGGCGACGCCGACCTAATCACAGCGCGCGTGGACACTCGTGGCGTCCAATCGTTTTATTTTTTGTTCATTTTCTAATTTCACATCGTTGTCCCGAGAGCCGATGTTTCTCTGACATAAGAAGTGAGAAAGTACTAATTCCATATTTATTTCCAAATAACCGTAACAATGATGTATTTAAAAAACATTATAAAACGTAACGCATCGCAAACGCTAACGCAAACGCTAAATCGTAATCACGCCTATAATACTATATAGTACCTTTTCCATCGAAAAATGATTAAATTACCCTTAAACGAATTTGAAAATTATTAGTTCTTTGAACTCGAATAAATTGTAAAGTCATAGTGACTAGGAGTCGGATCGCAGATAGATAAGCGCACAGATATTATTGTTCATTTATTGAATGTTAACGGACGTTTGTACCCTGGAACCGTACAATTTACAAAACACATTTCCAAAGTCATCAATAGGTTAAAAGGCGGCTGCGACATATTATACTATACATTGTAATGAGATCGACATAGCATCGAGACCCCAGCGCCTCACCGCCGCGGCGGCGTCCGCTGGCTCGGCTGTCCGCGGGGCGTGTAACGCGTGTCCAGTGCGCCACCCCAGACGTAGGCGCTACCCTTGAGGACCACGTTGTTTATTGTAGTTAGTTAATTGATTACATGTTGTTAAGACACCACGCCCACTCTCTCACATCTTTACGGACTGTTTATATTCCATAAATGTTGCGTATAATATTTTATATAAGATAACTTTACGCCTGTAATCCCCGATGAGGTAGGCGAAGGAATGTAGACTACTCCCACGTTTCACCAGTTACGTTTACGTCTCATTATGGAATAGGTGGCTCCGTGGCACTAGTAAAAAAATTAAGTAGTGCCCGACCCGGGAATTTAAGCCAGGACTTCTCGATCGGCAGTCGTACTTGCAACCAACATAACCAACGAGGCAAAGCAACGAGTACGACAAATGCTTGCACCCGTCTTACAAATAGCAGACAGGCCGGGAATCGAACCTGCGACCCAGTAATCATTTTCGCTGACCACTAAACCGATGGATCACTTAACGACTATAATTAAACCGAACGCGGTGTAATCGTCAGCAGCACGTGAGCGAGATGGATATAGCAAGACGCGGTGTGAGGCGAGCCAGGCCGCGCGGATGTGCGCGCGACAGTCCGCCCTTTGAAACCGGAGGCGCGCGCGGAGCGCCTCGGGCGCGCTGCACAAGCGGCGACGCCGACAGCTTTGCTCTCATTTGTAACTTTTTCAACCGTCAAATATTTAGTTTTGATTTAAAATTTACGATGCGTGATGGTTATTATAAATGACTACACGATTTTAAATAGTGAAACGTGATTAATTTATTCGGGCGGCTCGTTTTCGAAAATATTCCAACAATTCGTAGCAGTCCTGCCTCGCCCGTCGCCCTCCACTCCGCGGCGGGACACCCGGCGTCGACCAACGAGTGAGTCGTGGCAGTGCTCTGCTCGCCTCCGCCTGCCCGCCTCGTGGCCTGAAATACAGGCGTGACGTCATGGCACATGTCCACGCTGCAAGTATTAGCATTGCCCGATTAATGAAAGTCTAGAACTTTTTAGCCTGTACCATAATCCGCCAGTCCGCCCTGGGTACCCGCCACCTCCACCACTCTACTGACGACTGACCGATTGACGTTTACTGTTTCATTTGTCGTGTGTATACTCTGTCCGTATGGGTCATATCATTATTTGCTATCATGTACCCATGTATGAAAATATGTGTGTATATGTATGTAAATGTGTTTGTTTATATGTGTATGCGTATATATGTGTACGTGTATATGTATAAATCTTATATTTATATTGACGTTATTTGAACGCCTACCACACACTCTAACCATCACCCAGGGTTGACTGGGAGAGAATGCTATTAAGCATTGAATAAGCCTTTATATCGTACCTCTCAGTTTTAAAGGTGTTATAAAAGAATAAATCAATGATGAATAAACCAAATGGCTGCCTCGTTGGTCGTGTTGGTTGCAAGCGTGCCTGCCGACCGAGACCTTGGATTGTCTAGTGGTGGCTCGAAGTCTGGACCCGTGTCCGATGCATGGCAAGCGACTCACCACCTGCTCCATAAGGGGACGTAAATGTAACTGGTGAAATGTGGCAGTGTTCTGCATTGTTCTGCCTATTGTCTTTGAGGATTACAAGCGAG
>DWEI01002422.1:0-14406 GCA_018245875.1 Mysoria ambigua | reverse complement strand
GGTCTTTTTTTTAAGGTTCGTTTTTATTAGTACAGATAATGTATTAAATTTATATATTAATTTAATCTTAATTAAATCAAGCCGTTTTACACTGTTTCCACTGATGATCTTAAATTAGAACCTATGAGTTTTTACCGTTATCTTCTTTTTACTCGTATGCTACAAGATAAAAATCGCGGATCACATCACATTTGTAATTGACCTGATCACATACAGCCTTCGTATAAGCTTGGCTACTGCCGGAAGTCGCTCGACGGACTGGTGAGAAACAATTTGGAACACTTAGCATATCAGACCCGCACCCACCAAGCGTGTGCATTCTTGGAATTTACCTATTTATACACTACTTGAACACAGAGGCAATTATACGCCGAAAAACTTTGATCTTTTATCGTACATAGGACTCTTTAAACATATTTTTAATATATATGACAATAGGAAGACCGAAATAAACGTAGCTAGCACGTCCTCTTCTAACACGATACATTACGTAATACGGACTGAAATAAAAGAAATATTAGTATTATTATAAAAGTTGAATGCAGGAAAAGCGAGGACAAGGAGCGATTGCGGTGAACTTTGACCTGTGACTGGTTGATAATAATAATGCTTTATTGCCAAACGAAAAATAAAAATAAAAAGAATAATTTTAAATGTACATTAAATATCAGAAATTTATTATAGCCAAAGGACGAGGTACTTCTACTAGCTCGAATGGCCTCGTAAAGCGTTATTTTTCACTCTCCTACTCCCTTAGGCGTCGTTTGGTTATTACACGTGCAACCCTCAAGGCAAGCTGTAAGGCTCGACTTGAGTTCAGAAGCTTTAACGGAAACTATAATTTTCTAACAGCTACTCACAGTCTTCAGTGCAAGGTCTTTTGAGACGGCAGGTTACACGTAAAAAATGAAGAAAAAACTTGTAAGTTATGACCACCTCGCTGCGCTAGGAAACCAGAAAAAGCTTTCGAATGTCACTCAACCTTGGCTCGGAAATATTGAAAAACGAAAACGCTAACAACATCAGACGAATGTATTGTAAAGAATTTATTATGAAATGTCAGTAAAAACGTCGCCGTTATATCTAAATTGATTAAAGTCACAGTTCTGAGTGCAACAAGAAGACAATTTTTAACGTGTAAGAAGTTAAGAAGTAACATACGAATAGAAAATAGTCGCTCAGCTGTCAGCTGTCAACAATATTGAGCAGGACTTATAAGAAGCGAAGAGTTATACTCAACGTAACATGACGCCTGTAATTCTTGAAGAGGTAGGCATAGGAGTTTCCGTCTTACTTTGGAATAGAGGTGAGGTTTTAGCCATACACCAGGCACAGGTCCAGACACAGGGCATAATTCATCCATCCATATGATACGCAAAACTTGAAATAAATACATTGTTATTTACATATTTGCATGTTTTCACACGTTAAATCTGTTCGCTTCTAACAATCTTATATTGTATCTTCAATCATCCACACCAAAACCAACTGTGATCATCAAAACCACCACCGCTATAAATAACGGCGGCATGAAGCTAAATTATAACTTGTCAAGTGGCGCAGCGTGGCAGTTGTTGATTTATTCGTAACAAGGCGAGTGAAGCCGCGGCGTATCGGAAGCGTGTGGGTGGTACTGTCGGCAAAAGAAGTGCTAAAAACGGTGCAATTTAAAATTATGGCGTTCGTACCAAAATCATACGTATTATTCAGACGAGTGTACTTTGTTTTGCATTTTTCATATATTTCACTGAGTATTTGCACATACCGTTAGGTTTGTGATAGAGGTAACCAAGGATTTATAATAAAATGACTAATCTAATAATTAACTACTGTTTGTCGGATATATGCAGAACTCATTGTTAACTTTTTTATATTGGAAGTGCCATAAGATTTTACAAGACATTCCTCAATGTTTTAAGGAACTAAGTAAATCGTCTGCTTGTTTCGTTCCACTGTTGGATATACGTCTGCTCTGACGAGTTGTTACCCACAGTCCCCGCGCTGGGCGTTCGGGTTGGGGATCGCCGAGCGTGGCCTCTCCTAAATCCTACGCTGCTGCCAGTAATTGGTCGAGCCTAAGCAGGCAAGGGGGAAGATAGGATGTACACCTGTTCCTAGAAGTCAATAATTAAAAAAAAAAATGCGAGAAGGAAAAAAACATCAGCATGTAGAAAAATAAGGATGTATACAGTAACAGGTGTGGGATGGCAACGTTCGCGTGCCGCGACACGCGCCCTATTGTCACTGCAAGTATTTTGGGGTTGTATTTGTGGTAACTTCCATTTGATTATACATACAAATAAAATAAAATAAACACAAAAATCGAAACGCAATTAATGACGGCAATTAATGGCGAGACATTACAATGAACTTTGGAACTTATACATTTGACTAAATTTTTTTTAATTATATCCGTTTAAAGTTCATAGACCGCGAGCGATTAACCGCTATAGTAGGTGTATTTAAAAACATTATTTTTTATTAAAATGTTAATATGTGAGACCGAAGACGATTAAACTAAACTTTAAGGAAGACTAATGTCACAAGAAAAATGTTACAAACGTGGATACCGAGAAATATATCCGTAAATAATGATGATTAATTATAAATATTACTCAACAAATTTACCGAAGAGTGAAATAAAAAAAAATGTTAATTATTAAGTAGTTTATTTTTTGTATAAATAGACGAACCGAGTGCACATCCATGCTACTTGATGATGAGTGGTCGTTGATGATGTAAATTTGTAGGCGATGCGATTACATATCCTAGCCGCCCATGGGCAGTGGCGTAGGCGGCGCGACGAGCTACTCGTATGCTCTGCCATAACCAACAATCCCCGCCGTGGGGATTTCTCGCAAAACCGAACCGAAATGGTTTTCCGGTAAGGACAGGAGTCTTTATCCAGCAGTGAACTGAAAGACAATCGACAAAAGACTGATGGTGATTAGTGAGGAACCTAAAGTATAACCAACGTTATTAGTTGTAACTAAACCATTGTACCCCGGTTTAACCAGAGCAGGAAATTACTAGTGATAGGCGTACCATGGTATTTGTAGACGGTGATGCGTTTGTCAGTAATTTGTTGATCATTTCAAGATTGACGGCGTAATTTTAGTGAAGTGGATTAATGAAGATATTATAAAATACGATAATTATTATTATGATTATTATATAAACCCGCCTATAGCAGTAATAACTGAGGCTATTTGCTAGGATCTTAGCTTTAAAAATAATTGATAAATAGAGTTTCAAAAAGTTCACATGGTGCAATACTCTACGCATTGCAGTCGCATACGCAATGCGTTTAAAAATACTCAGAGCCCCATCACCTGCTACATTCGTACAGTTCCATAAGATTTCAAAAACATGTATATTGTACGATGCACCATCGGCTACACCACAGACTGGATAACAAATAGAAGTGAAATATGCAATTCACGGAGTAGACAAGAATTAGCCGACCACATGAGTTGTGTTTTTACGTTATTGTAAGCGTGTATACCAATACTGGTTGTAGACCTTTTCGCTAATGACATGAGTTTTCGAGTATGCTGCTTTACGCTGCTCCAGTATTAATACGAGATAATAAACATTTGACGGTAAAGTCAGCTGATGAAAATTATAAATTGCTCATAAGATCTCCAGTAAGATATAAAACTTACATGAAATTAATGATTCCCCGAAATATATTGAGGCTAAAAATTTAATCAATCAATAATCGTAAAAACTATTTCACGCGTAATCCATTTGTAAAGACATGTCAGTGAATAAAATTGGTTGCTCAGAACGACGTAATTCAGTATCGTACCCTATTGGTTACGAGTCATCTTTCGAATTAAAGTGAGTTAAGGTCGCAGCCTGCTTCGTTGGCCAAATGCTATTTAGCAAACATCACAAGCCTTAGAAATTAATATTGTGAGTACTATATTGAATATTGAGTAGCTACGTAACTTCACGCCTGTAATCCCCGAACGGGTAAGCAGAGGAATGCAAAACATTCCCACGATTCATCAGTTACGTTTACGTCCCACTATGTAATAGGTGGTGAGCCTATCGCCATGCACCGGACACATATCCAGACCCCGAACCACTACTAGAAATTATAATTTAGAAAATTTTGTAGTGTTCGACCCGGGAATCGAACCCGGGACCTTCCGTTCGGCAATCGCACATGCAACCAACACGACATACGAGGCAGTCATTGAATAGCTACGTTAATTAAAGATCGAAGTTTTAATACGCTCGATTTGGTTGCTGCTAATTATTACCATTCTTTACAAACCCAGCCCAACATTGTGACCAGGAAGTAATAAATCAATCAATTAAATAACATCAACGCTAGAATTCCGTATTATTAATCCATATTGTTTTTTGTTAAGGACTCTGCACTTCTATTACATATTCACTTCTGATCATTACGTACTCTGTGGTACGTCCGTACGGCGGACCCAGCGGGAGTGCACCTGCTGCCGGGTGGCGTGTAAAAAACATCGGAAAACATTTTTTTTCGTACTAGACCCACGCAATAGAGGCGCAGCAAGCAACATCGCGATTAATTAGAAGTGAGATTATAACATTACATAGATTAATTTTAGATGTTTGGCTTCAGCTGCGTGTACTTTGCGTGTAAAGGTGCACTGTTTAATTAAGTTTAATTGGGTTTATGTTTCACTCACTCAATACATGCATCGCTGTCGGATTGTTGATTCTTGTCTCAAATTGAACTCGTGTTAGCAATAAAGTGCTAGCAAAGTCGATGTCAAAATGCATTTATCATAAAATCATGCTTGTGGTGTCGCACATGTTACAGCTGCCGATTGGTGTTTGTGAGCTGAGCCAGTGCGTATTTAATCAACGATAAGAGGGATGATGGTGCACGAACATTGCCATCATCATGACCGTATTAAATGAATAAATAAATATATATTAATTAAAAATAAAATAAAATTAAATTAATAAATTAAAGTATATCATATGAAATAAAGGCGGGTGGCAATTACCTTTTTACATACCGTAGATGCCTGTTATTTTGCCATTTCTGTGACAGATAATAAAGGTTTATTGTTCAGAATTACTTGCCAGGTTGGTCAAGCTTTCATCAAATATAATAAAGATGTTCTCCAGATAATTATTAAAAATCTTCAGAGCGTTCTACTGCCGTTCCTTCTTTAACTTTAACGTTTTCTATAAGATACATCGAATTTAACAATTGTAATATGCCAGATACCTAAACGGGCCAAATTATGATTAATTTGTACAATTTAAAAGTTTTCATACGTCACATTGGATAAAAAAAAAATAAAAAAAATGAGATGTCAAGCGCAAATGTTGAAAAATGAAAAAAACAAACATAATTAGGCTGTATAGGTACAGTAAACATAGCACTTAGTACAAGGGCCGGCCCGCAGATGTTCCGCGCTGACCGCCCGCGCGTCGAAGCCCGCGAGTCCCGTTTCGAAACAATAAAACTTTATCGGCGTCGTGTATAAAATATCGTTTGAAATCGCCAAGGTGCTGGTTGAAAATTTAAATGCAATGTATTGTTGAGCGCCACGAGCATAATGATAAAGAGGTGGCAGTAACGAGCACCTGTTGGCGGGGGTTGCCGTTCGATCTTTTGTCTAAGACAATAACGATAACATTTTTAAGGGTATTAAATTTAACGACTATCCATTGATCTTGTTGATCGGCTGTGTGAACTAAAAGAACCATTCGAAGGTTTACTTAGTATCGATATATCGTTGCGAGAATCCGCGGGAGCTCGCGGAGAAGGATATCGGAAATGTTCGAAACTAATGGTTCTACTAAATAAAAACATACGTGAAGTAAGTCCTTATGTAAACAATTATTGTCCAAACAATGCGTATTTACAATTTAGTCAACGTGTGATAAACTTTAATTTATTTTCAATTAAAATTCTTCTTCGATGTATTGTATGTATTAATCGTGTAAAGTTTTGGCGTTGTCGTTGAAAATAATTGAGTAATGTTTAGGATTATAATATCACAAATAATAAAAATTTTATCTTTTTCATCCGCTTAAATTTAGGCTGTAAGGATAAAAATAGTTGGCACAGTGGTAGTTGCCTACACACTAATGAATCTGGCGCTATGATATAATGATAATCAATAAAAATAATTTATTTACAAAACGTCACAAACGTACCGCAAACTCATTAAAGCCGCTGCAGATCAAATCCTTTATTTCACGTTCAATTGTCCTTGACGAAGTACATATGTAATCTCTATATATAGCAATTATTTCACACCTAGACGTATAAAAGTACTTTTCGAACGATTCGAGGAACCCCAGTACAATGATCAGTGATCCAACAGATCATTTAATTTTGGCCGTACAATCGAAACTTTGCATCGTAACACCTATAATATCTAACAATCTAAAAAACAACTTGAAGCTGAAGATACTTCAAGGTGTGTCCGCGGCGTCCTTACTGTACTGTACAAATAAATTGCTCACAACATTGTATTATTAATGGCCGCAGAACAGAAAAAAGGCAGTACTCGCGACTGTAGGCGGCTGGTGTTAGGAATGGTTACGTGTTTATACTGCACGAGGGAGTCAATTGTGAACCGTAGAACGAAAAAGGGCTTCTCGCTTCATTAAGTCATGTGAATATTTTATTTATTCTTCATGCCGATGTAATTGTAATAATGCATGTGTCACACCCAAATCAACTGAAGCTTCGCCGCTTGCGACAGAGCGTAAGACAACAGATCCATTTTCTGCAAAGATATTTTGCAAATGTTGGCCATTTATCTTTTGCGGTAAGCACCGTTTATGAACACCTATATTTCTTATTGTCTAGTGCGCTTTTTAACGCTCCGAGAATACGGACTAACACCGTTAAAATAAGTTAATTCCACAACACGCACACAAAGACCAAATATGTACTGTATCATCGTCGTTAGCCCGTTTAAGGTCATTGCTGGTCATTTTCCCGAGAGATTTTTGCCTATAACTCCCATTCCGGACATTCTATGAAACCAAACGTTTAATACAATTTAACTTCTAAGCACAATCATATTCGCGAAGATTTCGCTACCTTGACCCGGCAAACGTATTACCAAGATAAGCAACGTCGGGCGCAACTGGGTCTTGGATGGGACCTTGGCATGTATGATGTGAAAGGCATCTCCTGTACCGTGCTAGTCGAAGTACTCCAGGCGTTGCCCGTGTGATACTCATGAAAATACTATAATATCACTCATTACCATCAAATATTATCATACGACGTTGGTCTTCTCGGAACAAAAGACGCATTAAGGTCAATTTGCAAACTAAACCCAACTCCGAAATGGAACTTTATGGAGAAAAATAAGTTATATATGACAAAAACACAGTCATATCTATAAAGGGCGTTGCCATATGTCGAGCGAAATGGTCCTGCGTTTACTCGCACATTTCCGCGGGCTGCTGGCGGCTGCTATGTTCAGCGGCTGGACGCGTTGACAGCTAATATCGTGTTTTATTTTCGCTATTAACATGCAACTAGACCTTTCTTTAATGTAAATGTTCTTAAGATATCATATATTTGTTAGTGGGATACGTTTAAAAACAGTATTTTAAATATCTTAGGACATCTCCACACACGGCCATATATACAAGGCCATATATATACACATATGTACATATGAATATGTACATACTTAAAAAGATATTTTTTATTACACCCAGACACAGAACATATACTTGTGATCATCACACAAATATTTATTCTGGATGGGAATCGAACCCACGACCCCGGGCGCAACAGTCAGGTTGACTAACCGCTGCACCCACAGGCCAGTCCATTAATACACATATTATTAAAGTAAACCAGGTCTGTTATCTTTTTTATGCGTCATTAAAAGTGACCGCTCCTTTGCTTCAGTTGTTGATGATTCTGATTACTGAGACGAGGGTTGTGGTATTGACTCCCACGCAAAACAATTATTTATTTCCATTTATTTACATGGTGGTATAATATGTGTGCGTTGGGCGGAGTATCTGTTTTGTGTTATGTACAATTATTTATATAAATAAACAATGAGTTCATTCGCTTTCTGCTTACGGTAGTACAGGCTCTAACTTTAGGCTCTAAAAAGTTTCAAAGACATAAAAGTTTCAAGCCTCTAAAAAGTTTATTACTAACAGTCTGTATATTGCTGTCATACAACGTTACTATCCAAGTTGACGTAATACAGTAACATCCTTGTAACACAGTTACTTATATGCAAATGATATGTCCCACAAATCATTAATACGTCTACATTAAACGCTTGACACGGACACCTGGCCCCTCGCCGGGAGTGTGGAGACACCGTGACACGAATGTATACACCTCGATCAAATCACCAACGCCTCGATGCGGTTTGATTGTTTACGCGGACTCTATTTTGATTATTGACAGGATAAAGGAATTTAATATTGAATAATAATGGTCTGAATAATTCATTATTAAACGTAACATCACTCTTGTAATCCTCTAAGAAACAAGTAGAGGAATGAATTGAACTGTCACGTTTTGCCAGTTACTTTTACATCCCTCTATGGAATAGGGGATAAGCTTATGCCATGCCATGCGCCGGGCATAAATCCTGCCTCCGACCACTGCTAGGCATGTTAACTAAAAATCAAAGATAGATTCTAAATTAAAAGTACCCAATAATACCCGATCCGGAATTTGAACTCAGGATACAAACAATGAAGAATACTCTTTCACACCACATACAAAACATGTTTAGTCCGAAAATGAAGGATGCTCACAGAATGTGTCATCATTGGAACCGTCCCATCTTATTATATAGCTATATATTATTATTATATTCTATAAAAAATCATGGTCATTTTTAACTTAATTTTGTAAAAATCAATTTCCGCAAGTTTTGAAAAAGTAAAGTTACAAAATCAGAATATTAGATAAAGATGTAGAAAAACAACGATGTTCCTAGATTTGAAACTATATTATTAAGCAACATATCAATGTAAAAATATCAATTTTAAATTGCAATATAATTAAAAGCGTACCTACAGGTGATGCACGGGCAGACTAATAGAAGAACTCAAAAATACTACTGCATTGAAAATAATTACTACTTCTACGTCGGAATTCACAATACGAGCGTATATAGTATAATGTGGCATGCGTGCAAGCATACATCCTTCACGGCGATCGAGCGTACAATTTTTATCTCTATGTCTTACAAAATATGGTTTAAAATGGCATACAGTCGAGTCAAACTGCAACCTGCATTTTTTTGCTTCGATAAAATTTCAACTTAATTACCATAACGACAGGGTTGAAAATATACTTGCGCTTCTATGCGCAGATGCACTAACAACACCTGTTAATCTCTGCGCGCAGGTGAATTGTTGTTTACGTTTTTTTCACAACAGCTTATTGGTGTTTTTTGACATTTAAAAGTCACTGATGACTTCGCCTCACTTCCTCCGCCGTTCTACATTATACACCTTAATTGTATAATTGTATAATTGTATTTATACATTCTCGTTTACTGTGCGACTCGTTACGCTGTTATTGCGAATATATGTGGTCCAACCTGGTCGTTATTGTACCATTACACCAAGTCCCTTGCGTCAAGTATCTAATCTTTACATATTTGATGGAATTTTTCGACGTCATAAAGCGTTTAAATCTCTACAAATCTGGGCACATACTTACTGAACTCTGAACTCATTACCTGCTCACATTTAAGCCACAGTATAATCGTCTCGCCAGGTCTCCGTAGACAGCCTTCGCTCAATTTCTGCTCGTCCAACACCTCGCTGTGCCGTCTGCCCGTGTTCAACCATAACTCTATTGATCTGAAACGAATAGAAAATGTTAAAATTTTCATTTACACACATGCAAGTGTGCTGTCTGTGAGCTCGAGAGGTTTCGACGTGGCGACCGCCCAGCCAATTCTATTGGAATTCGACATAGAGATTAGCTTGAGCTTTCGAAAAGAAAGAAAATCTGATCGATGAATTTAGTTGTGTTTAAATTCTGGGTACATATGTACCTAGGACTTTTTGGTCAGCAGTCACTTTTGCAACGACTAAACCAACGAGGTGGTAAAATAAATTTTGTTATATTAGAAAATAGAATGAAATATAATTTGAATGAGAATTAGCTCCAAGTAGTTTGTCTTTGACGAACGACTGCTTGTATTGCAACTGTTACTCTTGACCCACCTTTGGTGACGCTCTCCATGATAACATGCCTGTACGGAGCCAAAATAGAAACAGAAATATACATATCATTTATGACCGGCGGTTACATTACCTCGACGAACTATTAAAATAATGGTGTGTGGACAGTCCGGTGACGCAAGCACTGACGACGGTCGGTGTCACATGCGACAATATCATATTGTCGTTAGATAATATCTCTGCGAGGCAAGAGAGAGTCGGGAGAGAGAAAAAAGACAACTGCATTCAAAGACACTTCATACTTTGAACTTCTATGCTATGTTTGCTCTATACAAGTAAAAGTTCCAGTACTTACTCATATTTACCAAACTAGCAGTAAAACTTGCTGTAGAAGAACATAATGAATGATTTAATTAAATGTAAGGTTCTTTCTTTCGGTGACGGTACATACAAGAGACTTAGCGAATGATTTTAATTTTTGTTAGCTCGGGTGTGTTACGCCTTGTTACGGCCTATTCAGACAGCAAAAATACTTATTTAAAGCTTGTACAGTGTCGTTCGCTAATCCTACAAACATATTAATAGATGTCAAAAAAATAATATCTAGTCATATGAGGAAGTACGACAATTAAGTTACGCTGGAAGCGGCAAAGGAAGCACTACTCGCATAAAGGCTCGCTCTCTCGCTCGACGCGAAGCCATAAACTTCGGCGCTGCATCTTCATAATGGCCACTTTAAAACTCATAAAAGCAAACTCAGAGTAAGCCCGATGGCGGAACTACTCCGCTGTACGTCTACGAGATTTTAAATTTTGATATATACCTCGTACTAGCGCCGCAACTAGACATGTTCTTACGAAGAAAAATATTTACAATTTAACGTAACTGCTGTAATGAAACCGGTAAGCGACGGGCGAATCTTATTTTAACAGCGGCATAGCTGAAGGTCACGAAATGAAAAAGACACCTGATACACACAGGCCCTTACTAAATACTAACTAATTTATTAGTATCAAATAGTCGAGTTATTACAATAGATAGCGTATGCACTGTTTATTATTTAGACCCTTATATCGTTCGTTAATGCCTTAGTCTACTAGCAAAGTGCCTATATCTTTAGGAAATTTCATGAACGCACTACGTCACAGCGAACCTTCGACTGTTGTTTTTGTTGCCTCGTCTATCGCATATCGTTACACGCTATGCCTGAAACAATTGCGTTTCAAGTGCTGTAATCTTGGCTGGCCAGTATTGTGTCTCACGAAGCCATTAAAATAAAACAATCATGAGACTATTCCGCAGCTTTTATAGGCAGCTTATTTATGTCATAATGTTTTGAGAATCTTTCTTTTTCGTCGAGACATCTGTCGGCTTTTTAAAGGGTCGTTTTTGTGTCGTGTGTGGGTCAAATTTGTTGATTAAAACCTCACATCCGTCCTGTCGCTCGATTAGTTTGAACGACGTCAATGACAATATAATTATGTGCATACAATGCGATTGTAGAACTAAGATGACCACTGCCACAAAATGGCGAATTACTGTACATGTAAGTGTGAAAAGTATATACGTTACGATGTGTTTTTGTTTGTATGTGAATGTATAAATAATAACATTCTAGGTAACTGGAGTCAAATTATTCCATTTCGATACAAAAATAAAATAAAAATGTGAATTCCAGAATAAAATCAAAGTAACATTAAATTTCTTTTAATTATTACTTCTGGAAATTTCTCTTCGGGGATTACTATTACGTAAAATGTCGTTAACTGCTTGTTTTTGCAGGTTTGTTATATTGTTCCAAATTTGAAAACATTTTATTATATTTCTTTACTCATAACTATGCAATATTTAACGACCAATTAGCCAATACTACGAATTTATCTTGCTTGTACCGTTCAAAAGTTATTTCAATAGCGAAATTTTAACAAACGAATCTGTCTCTTGTTATCTATGGTCGTGGTTTCATAGATATTTTGTTTTTTTTTTCAAATAAGAGTTTCATGCCGAGACATCCGGAGAAGACGTCTAGGCCTTCAGGGTCTAAACTCATTATAAAGTCTTCATATTTCGTAGAAATGTCGTAGTATCTCGTAAAGATTGTTAACAAAGTTTAACCATAATATTCATACGGTCAAAATGTTCACACAAAATAAAATTAAATTCTATATGGAGAGTAAAAAACCTCACACATTGATCTACGATATGAATTTTCAAACTTATTTCGTCCATTGCCCAAGTTGAGAATTAGTGTCGCCTGAATTTTTTCTGTTTTAAATATCACTGTTATATGTGTTTAAACTCTAGTCAACCCTATCTAACAATTCTATCCAACAATCCTTGATAGTATTATGACACTGAGAAAACTACTCTACACTGCAACTTCATTAATACAACTATAAATAACTATGTTATTTTATAACTTTCAAAAGTTATTATTCGCGTGTAACGTTATTAACATATAATCTAAAGTTTCCTGATTCCATTATTCCATATAAATTCCAGTTCCATTTAAATAACATGACGTCATTTTAAATTCCGAACCGTCAGATGCAAAGCAACGAGACGCGGCACGGCGTGCACTGTCCGTGTGTTATGAGTACGAGATGCCATTCAAATCGGACGTTACAATAAATCAATAACTGCAACTAAGAGGTCGCAACAAAAAAGGGTGCTTAATAGATGGGTGTCCAGTTTGAGACGTGATTAAAAAAAAAACAAAATACACCAAGTTCGAGTAAGATTTGACAATCGACTGTTCCGTATAAAATTTTGGTGTTTTCGAGGTAAGGAAATGGTTTAAACGCTTCGTGTATTAATATTTATTACGGGTAAAAACCCTATACATCCTATATACCCTATGTAGCTAACAATAGTTTTTATTTTGTATATTCTTCGTATTCAGTATTATTAAAAAAATAAATCAAACGTTTTATGAAGGTTTCATTTTGTTTTACTATCACATGTATGCATTTATTCATTATTGTTCTATATACATATTACATTCATCTAATATGTTAAACGATAAGTATTCATCTTAAACTGTCCATCGTAAACTCGTAAACAAATTGAACAAATAATTACCATTGATAATACATCATCAAAAAAAAATGTTTGTGACTGACAATGTGACAGGCAGAGGTACCAATTATTCAATTTCGCTGCGGAACGCTAAAGCGCGGTAAAAAAACACGAGCAACAGGTGTGGGGCGTCGACCTCGCTTACATCATGGCGGGAAAAATGGCGTCATTAAAATGTTGGTTGATAGTTCGGCTAATAATTTACTACATGTCAATACGATTTTTAGTAATTTCTCTCTATCTCTTAATCGATAGTTCCGTCACAGTGTGGTATTATTTATTTACTAACCACATCTATAAACAAATTGTGTAACAATTATTATAATGAATTTTCATTTTGACGTTTATAGAAAGTAGTTACAAAGTGATTCGATTAAACGTTCGTTAAAACGAATGATATACATTAAAGTATTGCCTAATAAACTGTAATAAATAAAGTACAGGATCTGTACATGGGCTAGGAGCACAGTCAAAATAGGAAAACTATCATATAATTAATGTTGAATATGATTGTTTTAGAAATCTAGAACTATCTATGTTGATACGGGTATTAAACCTTATGACTTTCTGTGAATATGTAAAAAGAAACAACATAATAATTCTTCGGTTTACGGAAGACCTTGTGAGCTAAGCCGCCGTGTTTATAGCTATATCATCGGCCTTTCGTACTTTTGACTCCTGATTTTTTTTATCCGTGTCGGATCGGAATAATACATTATGTTGGGACAGGGTGTCGTTGGTGGCGACTGAACACGACGCTGGCATACCGTGGTATGGCGTGGTCAGCCTAGGCCTAGTTATGCCTGATTCCCAAAGTGGGGATTATAGACAGCCTGTATTTAGCAGTAGACTGCAAAAGGCTGATGATTATGAAAACCTATCCGGTTGAAGAGATACAGGTGTGGTTTTAGTGTATGCTACTAATAAACATTGCGCTTGTTATCTTTGTCGTAGTTATCAATTTACATAAGAAAAGTATGTATTTAACTAATTTCAAAACACACTTCAAATTTATATATAATTAATAAATTTGTTCATAAACATGCATATAAGTATGTATATAACTTGCATATAAATATGTACATAAATATGGATATATCTTCTAATATATAAAATTCTCGTGTCACGGTGTTCGAACTTGAACTCCTCCGAAACGGCTCGACCGATTTTCAC
>DWEI01002421.1:0-14407 GCA_018245875.1 Mysoria ambigua | reverse complement strand
TTATTGAACACTCCAAATTAACTCTAACCAAAATAACTCCTAATTATCTCTAAACCCGGTCTGTGGTAATAGGCCCATCCACTGTTCCATGGTAGGATGTAAATGCATCTTGTGAAGGAATTACAGGCGTGATGTCACTGTCTAACATGTGCAGATTTCCTTACATCTTTGAACCGTTAAAACAAACTATATTTTAAACTTTAAAGTGAATATATATGTTGCCTGCCTAACTGCTAGGTATTATCTTTATTTGTTACTACTTAATACTCTGCTACGCTATCCGACATGAACGCGGACGAAGTCGCGGGCGCTAGCTACTGATTAATAAACTTGGGTAATTTACAGGTACTGATATAGCCTTGAACACGAAATGATTTATTAGGATAACGATACCCAAGTACGAATAATGTGGTCTGGTTTGTACCGGCGTTACAATTGCTTATTTTAATATGAAAAAGTAGTTATTGCGACATAACTACAATAGTTAAACATATGATATCGCGGACGTATGTGTAGATATGATGTCCTCTATAAAATTGTAGCACATTACTTTACTCTGTTGTCAATAATTTTCGCAGCGTACGCGATGACAGCATATTCTTTGGTATTTTTTTCACATTATTTGGTACATTATCGAAATTTTCATACGGATCCCTAACGTTTTTGAAAATATTCTATGCTAGCTCATGTTCATCACGGATAGCGTAGGATTCTAATAGTAGAAGAATTTTTCAAATCGGTCCATTAGTTTTGGAGCCTATTCGCCACATATAAACTAACAAACAATCAGATCTTCCCCCTTTATAATATTAGTATAGATGAACTGAAGATTGGTGGTTGGACTTATAAATATGCATATATGATTGCAACTGAATATCTGATTAAAATGTACATATAAAGCTTTGAATGAAAACATTTTGTATTGAATTATCTTATCGCCATATAAAGAATCATTGTACTGTTTACAAAGAGAGGAACAAATAACAGATTATAGAAATTTATCTAAATTGACTTCATATTTCACGCGGAGAAAATTGTTTGTGATTGTCTAATCACGTATCTCAAAATCAAAATTGACTCGATCCACTATATAGATAATGGCTGTTTTAGGTTCTACTAATATCCTCGGGACGGTCTGATGTAGTGGAACAGGAAAATGGCATCAATAAGTTTGTTATGTGTGAAGAACTAAAGAGACAAGAAAAGGTTTTGGCAGAAGAAAAAGAGGTAAATATAGGCTGTTCATCAAATTGTGTATTAGGGTTGCCAAGGGTTGCTGAAGTTAGGCGTGGACAGTGATTGACACATTTTTTCGAGAGTAATTTTATTCTTTGTCATATCCGTGCCGGTGTGGAGATAGAATACTTCCCCGATGCCGGTGTCGTAAGAGGCGAGTAAATCCGGCGCTGGCTGATCGCGATCTGGCGTGGTATTTGCCCAGACACAGCTAAATGAGGTAGACGGTGTGAGAAGCTGTGAATGGACATCGCAAATCCTCAGACTTTAGATCTCAGAGAACCCTCAGGGAAGGTCTATGTCCAGCAGTGGGCTTAGGCCGATGGTGATGAAGTCTATCATTCGACTATATTGGGATTTAAACATTGGATCTAATTGACGTCATCCACCAAGTGTTGGTTTCATATCTAATAACAAAACCAGGTTACAATAAAAGAAAATTGTCTTTAATTAAAACATAGAAAGTACATGCAATCACTCCTTTAATTATGTTATCATCTGTCTGAAAAGTTTCTGATCAAGTAGGAACATAAAAAATATTTTTTACATTCTCATGAAAAATACATCTAAGTGTTGGTTCGTGAGAAATACCTCCTTAATTATAAATAATGTGTCCCCGTGTAATATGAAATTGAAGTTAAATGTATAGATTAAAACTGAAGAAAAACAAGTGGTTTACCCTGCAGGCTTTTTTGGGAAAATACAGGTATCTTCTTACTTTATGTATATCAGATGGATACATTTACTAGTTACATAAAAATACCTTGGTGAAATTTTTTAACGATACCTTTAAAGCGAATGAATCTATTTAAAATAAAAAATATGTGCGTTTTATATACTGTTCTTTTAAGGCAAATATAGTTTTTGCATAGAATTGGCCAATATGGCTTTTGTATAAAATAGATTAGAAAATAATTTTAAAGTTGTATGAATAAAAACAGTTTATTTGAATTTTTGAATAACAATTTTTCTTAAACGCATTATCTAATTCTATATAATTGATAGTGTTAAACTCGTATTCTAGTGCTTAATATTTTTTGAACTGTTCAAAAGTATTTAAAAAAAAAACACATTTTTATTTTTGAAATTTCTCAGAACTACCTAGCTGAATTGTTAAAACTTAATACAATTTCAATCGGTCAATCAAAACTTATTAAAAAATTACTTTGCCTACATAAAAACAAACACATACAATCACACAAGCATACAAACATACTGACATCATCGTAAAAATAGAATAGCCTAGGATTTTAACACTTGGAGATTATTTGAAAAAAAAATTAATTTGATTTTTTTTGAAAATCCGAATTTTCAAATTCGGGATGAAAGAAATTAACTCCTCAATTTTATTTAATTTTTGGATTGTTATAATGGGCTGTAAAAAAGACAACGATTTTTATTGTAGTGTTCAGGCCTAGTTGGAACATAGTCAGTTTTTACATTATCGAAATGTAAAAGAGGATTTTTGATATTCATTATTTCTGGTTCCTATTTATTACATTTATTTCAGAATTCAGCTTTAAAGCTGAATTGTAGGAATTTCTGTATCTCTTTCACGTGGTTGCAAAAATCTTGCTGAGGCCTGTTTGTAAGTGTAGTTGGAGGCCATATTTAATTACTTATTTAGATAGTTGCTGCAGGCCTCTAACTGTAGAATTTTTCAAATAAGATTATATGAGTAGGTATCAATGTATATAATAATACCTACTCATATACACACATAATTGAAATTATGATTTCAACCACCTTGTCCAGCTATGGAATGATGCATGCTTGTGATGCTGGTATGAGTATATCTGCTTGATGATCAATCTTTACTTTTGATTCGAGCATTAGCATATACTATAGGATTAGTCATGCCAGTATGTTACCTTGTTACCACAGCTTACAATTCAATTTACAGTATAAACAGTCATCTCCGCAGCTAGTGCCATCAAAATAGAAGATTCAGAAGGGTCTTCCATTGAATGATTATCAAATATAACATAATTAATCCTTGCATCTTACAGAAACTCAAAGACAACTTAAAATGGCCAGCTCTACCCAGTAAAATTACTTTGCAAACTGTAGAAGAATATCGTCAATTAGCATCCAATCATTTATCAAAATGGCAACTGTAAGTATATAGTTTTATAATTAACAAATGCACAACTTCTCTGCAGTCCGTTTTTTTATTATTTATCATTATTTAGTGTCATATCTTACTGCTTTGTGTTTTGGTTCAGTTATTGTAATGATTATGTGAATTGAATGTCATATTTTACCCCACCTTTAAAGTAGATTTTAGCCTGCTTTTTTTTTATATTTTCATATTGTTTATCATATACACTTTTTAATATTGCAGGAACACTGAAAAGGCGTACGACTTCATGGTTCAACGAATTCCTCTGGTATCCAATTACTATTCTGATGTTGCTCGCTTCCACCAACTGAAGTATGAGCAAGCCAATTGTGTGGCTGCAGCCTCTCTCATGCAAGTGAGTTTATATTTATATACATTATATAGGATATTTATATGTTTATTAGAATATGAAACTTAGCTCATGACCTCAAGAAAAATTCTTGGCCCAGGTCTTCTTTCAATACACCAGTTATTATATGGGACTAACATGCAGCAGTAACTCTGTTGTGATATAGCCAGGTTACTAATGGATGTGTCAAGATGTGATATTTTATTAATAATTATTAATGTGCAAATAATGTCAGCGTTTTATTGATATACTGAAGTGCATTAATTTCTTTACAGTTTCATGCGTCCACATCTGTGAATGATGTTACTCTAGATCTTCATTACCTTCGAGTTGCTGAAGCAAAAGAAGCCCTCGATATATTCTTGGATTCTCACATCCACAAGCTCAAGGAGTCGAAGGGTGGCAAAAAATTCGTTGTTTTATTTTTTATCACGGGAAGAGGATTACACAGCCCCGGAGGGCCGAAGATCAAGCCGGCTGTGAAGAAACGACTATTCCAGCGCGGACTAAGGTTTGTGTGGAATAAAAATTGTTTGCATTGTTTAATTTATGCTTCTAGTTACAGACATTAGTAGGTTCCATTTAGAAACATAAAGCAGTATGGACGCTTGAAATACTCACATACATTTTATTGCTTTTAAAAGTGGCTTTGTAATTTTTGCAGCTGTTCCGAACGCAATCCGGGGCTGCTTACCGCTAAAGTGTGGGCCGTGAACTTGTTGTCCTATGAGGTCACCTAGCGTCGACTGTCGGGAGGGGCCGCGGCCGCGCGCGCGCCCGGCCCCCCCCGCGCGCCCGCCGCGCCGCGCGCCCCCCGCGCGCCCCTCGCGCCCGCGCGCGCGCCGCCGCCGGGCAACCCGCTCGGACAGTTGCTGTTTTGTGTAAATGATCGTACATACATAAGTTTATACAGCTTCGCGCACCTGGTGCGCGTGGAGCGCGGCCTGCGCGTGTACGCCGACGTCGCGTACGTGTACGTGCACGACACGTCGACGGACCGCAGCCTCGTGCTGGCGTTCCCCGGGAACGGCTATCGGTACTGCGGCCAGTAGTGTGCGCTCGCTTGTGCGCAAGGCGCGGACCGTCGGCGGTGTGACCTGAGCGTTGTAGAAGTTTATACGTGTGATTGCTGAATGGTTTTGTTTTGTTACTTCGCTAAGATATTATAACCGCGTTGAGATTTGGCGATGGAGATGTATATAATCACTTATTGTTACTCGCGAGCCTAAATAATATACATTTGGGTCCAAAAACTTACATGTTTAACATACACACTTGTATTGTAGAGTTGGCGTCTGTACGACTTTGGACACATGCTATTTTAAATTTTCTTATTGAATCCGATAATTTAAGCTGGACTTTTGTCCGTACGTTTTAACAGCCGGGTGTCGAACACAAAGTTTTATTTTAAAATATCGATCACTCTCCTATAGATACATGCCTGACAAAGTATATAGCAATTACGTTCAAGTACAATTACTTTAAAATAATATAAAGATCGAAATTGCCCTTTTTGGAATACAATTATATAAACATCGACGAGACTTGTCTTGTGATATGAGATATGACATATATGAGACTGATAGGTATTGTTGAGTAGCAGACGGAACGGTGTTTGCCGGGCGTCGAGCCGTCGGCCGCGGCGTGCAGCTGCCCCGCGGCGGGCCCCGCGTGTAGGCGAGCTGTGGCGGAACGAACTATGGTTTGATAAGTACTTCTCATGATTCCCCCTCTGCTGTACAGATTAAGTGAACTTTCCTACCGATGTTCTAGTTTTCTGGAACAATAATCGCCCTTGAGTTTTGTAATCTGATGTAACTTGTACAGATTTTCATGTATTTTTAAGCCGTTAATTATATGTATTTCAGACTTGTTACGGTACAGTCAAGGTCAAAAGTATTTTTTATGATTATTTAAAGTTCGTTCTTACGTTTATATTACAATAATATTTTAAATTTCTCAGAACACGTCGTAACGTGGTGTCTGTTTTTAGTATTTCTGTCCATTTTCTTTAAATTGATTTATTTTTATTCTACTTTAAATTGTAATTTTTTTTTATTTAGGTTATAAGCATTTTTGATATTGGCAGTATCTACAAGTATCTATTTTGCTCAAGTTTACTTTTAAATCTGTTATGTTAGAAATCTATTTCATTTGCTCAAGACAATAATTACGTAAACTATTAATATCAATTATTTTGTTGTAGTTATTTTTATAAGAAGACAATTCCGACAAATACCACCAAGATGTTTCTTTATATAATAAGTTTCTTAAAGTTAATGTTTATACTTTACATTTTGTTTTGGAAATGTAGCTTTTCGTGTGAGTCGGAAACGTTGATAATGTGACGGACGGATAATTGATAAAAAATGCAAACACGTTCCTAGTTTATGAGCTGAAAGCGATTTTAGTCCTGAGTTTGCTAAGATTGAGGGCTCTTTCAGACTAACATATTTCTGCTCACTTAACTCTCGGTTTCGCAGACGAGCTTACACGGGCCTCGTACTGCGCGCTCCGATAACAAAGGAGCGCACTCGCACGAGGCGCGCGTACTAGACTGAGCCTGTGCGCGTCGAGAATACGCTAATCTGAAAGAACCCTAAGGGTGGGGAATGAAAGATTGGAATGAACTCTTCTAATATGGAAGAGCCGTTGTAAATATGTACATAAAATTAGATTTTGTACAAGTGTATATTGTTCCAATGACGGCCTTCGGTGTCGTCGGTGAACGCTATAAATGTGTTTTGTCCGGTTTTAATATCAACAGCGCTTGGCTCGTTGACTGATTCCCTATTGGTGTCCGCTGATGTGCCGCCGGCTTCAGGTCGGATCAGTATACCCTTGTCTTGTCGTTAGAATTAAGATCGATGTCTGTGATTAAAAAAATTGGTATTATTCGTACCAAAAAAACTACAAAAAAATTATCTGTCGTAGGAAATATGAGTAGAAACTATATTCTTGTCAACGTTTATTGTCTACCATTATTGTAATGAATTTATTATATAATACTTATTATGTGCTATTTTGTTTTAAAATGATATTATTGTGGGTACTTTTGGAGGTTAGACAGCGTGTGGATGTCACTCAGTGACAGGATGTTGATAGGTTTATTGTTCTAAAAGTTTGTACATGTGATATTTGACTATACATGGGTGAAATAATGAATATATTGAATTATAAACATTCATTGAGGGGCGTTCACAGTGAGTGCATTAATAGATATCAGGCGCCGTAGCGGTATTTTGACAGAAACACTGACAGTTCGGGTGAAACTCGACAGTGTACCGATGGGAGCGATGACTTGAGTGACTCTCCGAATGCGCGTGAGGGGTCCAATTTAGAAGCAGCGGATCACCGGTTTGGAGGTATACAAATAAATCATTTCAAAGTCGTCTCTAGTCGCCAAGGATTCAATTATATAGTAATAATGTTTGAGATTAAATAGACTACAATGTTGCAAAATGCAATGAATGTTGTATACGGAACAGCACAAAACTTACGTCGCTAGATTTATACAAAGACAATTGACGAACAGTCTAATTTTAATCTGTATTTTAAGGTTGACATGTCAACTGATGTCATAGACATTGACGTTGTCTATGCCCAACTGTTTAGTGATAAAACTTGGCAGTTGTTTTTTTGTTCATAATTGTCCTTGACGAAGTAATGACAGCTTTAACTTTAGATGTTCTTGCAGTTATTAGGCCACATGTTAAGCTGTCCACATCAATTTCACTATTATGTATGGGATCGTTCAAGTATTACGTAACGCTATTTTTGAAGGTTCTTGAAACATGTAACGCAGCGTAACATTTTCTGTATCTTGCAGGTAACACCCAAATGATCATTTTTATCTAAGTGTCAAAAATAAATTGAGTAAAGTACCGGTTAGTTCTTAAAATACCTTTGCGGAAATAATAAATGGACAAGAGATTTCTAAGTCGCAATAAATCGCATCGTAACGTTTTACAAGACCCCCACCCTCACCCACCATATTGCGTTACTTTGTTCTTGAACGCTCCCTATGTCGAATATATTTCAACTATAATCCACCTATCTTTTGCGTTCGGTATAGATGGCGTAGGTTCGGGGAAAGTGACACATTCGTAACCGAAGGAGGGCGAGTGTCAATTGAGTTACTGATAAGCGGCCGTAACGCATAATTTGGGATGTAATATCGTGAAAACAAACTTCTTCTAAGTATGCTAGTCACAACCGAATGTCCTGTTCAATATGGATGAAAAGATACATGTGGTGTGATTCTAAATTAGATGTAGCTTTGTTTCTTGACCAATGAGTTTTCGTTAATTTTGATGCAATTCCCTTGTTCGCATTGACGTTTTTCATATAGTTTAAATAGCTGTTGAATTTTATGATTATTTTTGTTTTTATTATTACGACGTTAAAAAAAATTAAGTGAAGTTAATTATCAATTCGATGAAATGTATGTATATATTAATGTTGTTTTAATTTTATTTTTTGACAATAAATTGCTAAGTTTATTATTATGTTATGTCCTTGTATAGCGGACGCGTAAAACAATACGTAAGATATATTTTTTTATTAATTTTGCTAACGTTTTGGAAAATTTAGGATTTCGTTTAATTTATCACGTTATGTTCAAAATAGAAATTCTAACATATCCTTTTTGTTTCTATTTAATGGATGATGGTTTTAATAAATGTTAGAGATTAGTCGGGAAGGCAGGATGTGTGTCATTGGAGGCTGTATATAGATTGGTTAAACGTTCCAAAAAAGAGTATTTGAGTGGAGAGAATTCTTGTTCCTTGAAATAACGGTATTACATAATTTGCTCTGATACTTTCAACACAGCTAAAGTGAGATAGGGGTGTGAGCATAATATTTTCATGAATCTGTCGTCTACCCTTATTCCTTGTGATGTATGAAAATTAAGAGTACTACATTCCTCTACCCACCTCTTTGGGGATTACAGACGTGATGTCGTGTTAAGTGAGATAATGGATTCATAAATATTTTTTCGATCTCCAATGATACAGCTAGCGATAGTGATAATTTTAATTATATTGATGTGTAGTGAACGTGATTAGCTATTTGTAGTGTTTCGATGTGATGTTTAAAGTAGGTAAGTTTTCTCAATGAAAGACAATGAATAATGAAGTTAACTTATATTTTTGTTAACCGCAGCACAATTTAAGTAATAAGATTTACCATAGCAATAATGTTCAGTGAATAATTTCTCATAAGTATATTTATATATTTTTGTGACATTTGCTTTAATTATTACGCCTAACACATCTTCACATGTACTGCCTATATTTTTAATTAATGACTAATGTAGTACAACACTAGTTCCGACCTAAAAATATTCATTATTGGGACATTTTATAAATTACAGTGTCTACTGAATCTAATAATCTCTGAAGCGTTATTTTCCCTTTGGAAATATATTTTTAAATGTTTTACTTAACTTTGTACGGTTTGAACAATCACTATTTTACTCGTATAATATTAACGAAATCGTCGTCTTATATTTTGTCTACATGTCTATTGATACTGTAGTATAATCGAATTACAGCGAGGTGACTACAGTTTTAGGCGACGTTCGTATGTATCGGTGAGCGGGCACTGGCATCTGACAAATATATTAAAATTCGACACGAGTTCGATTCGAAGATTCTAGAATTCGTGGCTGGCCTTTGTTGGCTGGCGGTAGTTCAGTCACGACTCGCAGCCGCTGCTTCGCTTGCCTTCGTTGGTCGGCGGTAGGAGTAAATGAAGCTTCACAACCGTTCGCTTAATTGGGTTGACTTGGTTTTCCAATAGCCACTTCTTCGCTCGCCTTAATCGGCTGGTTCGAATACCCACTGCTCTCGTCTTGGTTGGCTGGAGTGGAATAACAAATCCTTCAAGTAATAACTTTTCGCTTGCCTTAATCGGCTGGCCCTAGTGCCGTCTGTCTTACATTTTACATCTGCGCTATAGGTCATCCTATCGCATTAGGTACATGTTTCTAATTGTTCGACTGTTACTCGAAGGCTAACTTTAACTACCTTTGTCTACCTCCTTTTTTCGTCTTTTCATAGTCTGTATTTTGATTTAATACGATATATTTTATTTAATAATGATATGTATTTCATGTGATGTTTTCATTGGTATAGTTGTCATGATACGCAATTAGTTTTCACAGACATATTTGCATATTTCAATACCGCTATATTGTAGCAAGATTGTTTGTCTATCATAATCTCTCCTGTTCGTAATTGAGATGCTATCTATTCGCTTATAATTTATGAATAACTTCGTGCTTGTCGCCCTGTACTTTACTGAGAGCCTTGCTCAAAATTCTTATTTCTCACTTCCCAACATAGAGCCTCGATCGTGACCCTTTACATACAGAATGGTTGAATCGACCGACTACTGTAAGTGGCTAAATGTGAGTCGAATTTATATTAGTCAGTTGGGTGTGCCGTGCTCATCGTAGTAATAATATTAAATATAAACCTCTCGAATCCGATAATTAAGCTGTACGTCCAATGTTTTACATTATTAGATGTAGTGTTAAATGATGCGAACGTCGCTTAGTCACCTCGTTGTGCCAAGTGGTGTAACTACTCTGTGTATTTAAAAAAAAGACGTAGGTACTCTGTGTATTATTAAAATAACCATAAACTTTTTTCTAAATGTTACGTGTTGTGTCGTATCGGAGATTGCCTTGTACAATGGATCGGGCTTAGTGCGAAGCTCGCATTGATGTCAAATTCAAAAGCTCGAAGTACGGGGATTCTGGCTTTTACTGTAATCCAATTACAGGGGCAGAATGAGAAAATACCTAAAAATCAATGTCCAAACCTTGCTATATCACTATTTTACATGTTGGTAATCGTGGAACGGTGTACCGCCCGCTCCGGCCTAAGCAGCAGGTGAATTTGTAAAAACGATGGCTTTTTATATATGTGTGCGATAATAATGTATATGGTAACTTGATGTGATCTGTGTTGTAGTAAACGATTCTCCGATACCGTAGAATAATATAAACTGTACGATGTCTATATAAGTGTCTAAATGTATCTCGATGTTCCCCGTAGCCAGTGAACGTAAAGTACAGTCAACATCAAAAGTTATTAACGTTTCTAATTAAATTCAGCAAGAATACACTGCTATTGTTAGGAAAAATAAGCTATTTTTATTACAATTTTGCTATTTCTAACTTTTTACATTTATATAGTTCAGAAAACTATTTTTAAACGCCGCCGTACCTGAGCCAATTTCTAAATTTAAATTTTAATATACTCCTTAATACGAAATTACTCTTGATGTTGTTTGTACGTTAACTTTTATTAAATTCTTGGTGTCTGTAATCTTGTATAATCTTCATATATGTTGTGAAAGCTTATTAGGAAATTATCACAGGATGCTATGTTTAATTTCATATAAATATATATGACCATTTTTGCGTAATATTCGCTAAATAGACTCACAATCGACGCGAAATAATCAATACAATGAGCATATTACCATTGACCACCGCTTAGCACTAGTAGCCGAACACAGCACCTGACTTTGCTTCAGTGGGAAATCATATTAGTTTATTAAAAAATATAACCCATGAAGTATTATACTAAGTAGCTCCGTACGGGTCGTACTTGCTTTCACACTAGAAATTATTTTTAGTTTTATTTTTCAGGTATTCGTACTCGAAAATAAAATGGTGGATGGTTAAGAACCAGTCGGTGAGCTTTAAACTTAAAATCTAAGGCCCCTGTCACACTGTCGTTTTACTTGTGTAAAAAAAAATCTATGAAAAGTTGCCAAATGTATAATATATGTAACAGGTGTCGATTGGATACTGTACGGTCTATTGGATACTAAACGGAATATTAAATCATTATCGACGTCTGATGACATTTGTTCAATTAATTAAAATTACAAGACGTCAAGGAGTGAGCGGGACTTTAAAAGCGCACAAAAAATTTAGATGTATGAATGACAGTAGAATGTCCGAATTGAAAAACGCACAAGTAATCTGCTGTCGTGAGCCTTTACCGCTCTACTGAAAGCTTCCACACGCTTCATGATGAGAAAGACTACTTCAAGCGGTCCTCAAAATGAACAATATTGAGATGAGCAAAATTAATACCTATTTATATTATATATGACAGTGTCACTCGGGCCCAATAGGTTGCCACTAGGAATTAGTATGGAAGGATTTTAGCCATAAATAACTGTAGTCGTACCAAAGAGTAATTAAGTATATTTTCATTAAAATGTTACGTGAATATATGCTTTGCCATATAAAGGTACCACAAACTACGGGTGTTTTAAATTAAGGTTAGGAATGAGATGGTATTGTTTACTTTTCCTATTGTATAATGTGTAAAACGCGCATAAATCAAGTTTTAAAATGGCCAAATTGTGTCAAAATTTAAAAGTAAAATGTAATGATTATAAAAAAACGATAACAATATGGTATTTTGTCGAACTTTATAACGGTTTATAATTTTTTTAATGCAATTTATTCTAAAGAAATATTTTAAAGGACTTTGTCAATTGACGTACGTAAAAATGGTGTCTAAAATGTATGACGCAAAGTGTATCCGTTTATTATTGTTTGAATTTGTGCAGAGAAATAAGTAGTTCTGAATTGATATTTATGCTGAAAAAAAAAACCATTTTATCTTTAATAGTTATGGTAAAAATAATATCAAATTACATATCCACCATTTAAATTGACATATGACACTCATGCCACAAGTCACGAACATTTTTGGCATCGTCCCCGTGGCTTTGATTCATACTTTTTAGGTTAACCTTCGTACATGTTATATGTATGTATACTCAAGTTATTCGTTCGTAATGGTCAACTGTTTTATTTTCTTTATTTAGTGCTAAAAAGAGTGTGATTATAAAAGTGGTGCTTGAGAGAATCGCCTGTTAAGTACGCATAGTTTTTTTTTTTATGTTGCAAAATCCAAGATTTTGAAAGTTCGTTATATTTTGTACGGGTTAACTTTAAGTTTTATGTTTGAGATTAATTTATTATTATGGTTAAATTTTGGAATATTGTTTTTTTTGGGATTTGCTCACCTACTTGTATGTGTCAAATTTGATGTAGTAGTGGTAGTGTCAATTAAATGACAAATAAAGTATTCTGTGTGTACAAGGGGTCGTTATTTCTCGTTCCCCCGTAACCTTCAACATGAAAGTTAAAATGGAACTTTGAATTTCATAAAACAAATGAAAGTATTGCTAACTAAAATGGAATGTTAAAAACTTAAATGTAGGTATTTTTTTTTATTTTAAATGTATTTATTTGTTTTTACAATATTTTAAATAATAATTTCTTAACAGTCAAATTAATTATTTATCAAGTGATGCGCTCTTCGCCTCCACACGGTTGCTTATTGCGGGCCATTTGCACAACCATTTCCGGACGCGAACGGCGCTTGAATGTTTGGCCGCTAGTATCATACTAACATTCGACAGCTGAGCTGACCATGACCGGTTCTACCTCCAATGCCTCCTGCTGTTGCAGGGGAACCCAGCATTCTACGTAAAGTTAACAGTATATTCCATTACGAGTATATTCTATTACGTCTGTCAATTAGAAAAAGTAGACTTGGTATGATATATTGTTTACATATCATGATGTCGTGTCCTATTCGAGGTAGAGTATCCATGAAGTGGATCCAGGTAGAGATGTTCTCTAAATTCACAATTTCCTAAGATTCGCCTATCCTGGCCTACTGTAAATCGAATACTGATTGATAGGGGAATCAAAAGTCTCCAAAATCGAAGCTCTATGACATAAAATGACATCATCATCATCATCAGCCTATTCTCGTCCACTGCTGGACATAGGCCTCCCCAATAGCACGCCACTGAGCTCCATCTTCAGCTCTTTGCATCCAACCGCTGCCAGCCACATTGCTTATATCGTTACTCCACTTAGCCGGAGGCCGTCCAACACTACGTTTAAATGACATTTACTCTTAAAATGACATTTACACATTTTAGTTTGCATAAATTATTCATATCCAAGAGCAAAATGTTAAAAGTATACGATAATTCAAATGTACGTTCAATTGAGTCACAGTTATTTACATACGATAAATACGATGTAGTATATTCAAAATACCATCTCGTCGGTGGAGTGGTTGCAAGCGGGACTGTCGATCGAGATGTCCTGGGTTTGATACCAGGTCGGATACTATCGAACTGTCTAATTTCTAGCAGTAGCTCGAAATTTAAATATTTTCCCGGCTTATGGCAACGGGCCTATCACCCCTCGCATGGTGAAATATAATTGGTGATACGTGGGAGCATACTTCCAAATTTACACTCCTGTCCACCTAATTAGGGATTTCAGGTACGATTTTACGTTTGAATTTAATATATTTCCACAAATAAAATCTATTTAAGTAGATATTCATATGTATATATCTAGTTTATCAGACATCTGGTTACCATACCACAAGCTCTGTTAACGCTTAGTTTGGGATCAGATCGCCGTGTGTGATGTCCTAAGATATTTATATTTATTTATATTAACATATTAATGTTTCATAAGCATAAAACAATAGATATCTTAAAAAGTGATCGGAACCACTTCTAGAACAATCTATTAGAGTTATTATATATAAGGATATAATGGCAGTTACAACACCCATCTATATAAGCATATACTGTACTAAGAATTGACTAATTCATTTCTGTCTTAA